>CM041778.1:371353842-371415820 GCA_023374045.1 Limonium bicolor | reverse complement strand
ACTCCTAACGGGAATTGGTTCTAACATCAACAATGGATGCTTACTAACTATGTGGTGTGACTACTTAAGTGGATGACTTGTTTTGGAAGTTCTTTATCTTTGTCTTGTTTTCCTTTCTCTTTAAACTTGATTGTTTTGAAGTGCTTTATCTCTGTTTTACTTTTAAGAGTTTGTTTTCATGTTACTATTTATTTTGAAGAGTTATGTTTTATAAGTTTGTTTTTGGAGAATTGTACCAGTTCCATTCCAGGGAACTGACCTCCCTTTTGGGGTGGGCTGCTTGGTTTCATCTTGCAGGTACGAATTGATTTACAGGTGGCCACGAAGAGAATGAGCGTTTGGGATGGGACTAGGTTTGTGGAGAGAATGTGTTTATTTTATGTTTTGTTAAGTTTTCTCGAAGTTCAGACGTAACTTAGTTAATTGTAAAGTTGTAATTGGTGAGGTTGGTACCGGGTGTTGGAGCCCGATGGTCTGTAGCACCTTTAGTTTTATTTCCGCTGTTGTTATTTTATATAGGGGTGTTACACTTGTTCGGACCGTTAAAACATTGTGGGAAGAATGTTTATATGTGTCATCGACGTCTTCTCCCCGAAGATCACCCTTATCGAGTAACGAAGAGAAAGTTGTTCAATGGTCAAGCCGAAACTCGTGTGGCCCGTCTACCTCTGAGCTCTGAGGAAGTGTACGAAAAGGTTAAGGACATTGCAAATGTATTTGGAAACACATCAAAACCGGCGAAAAACATTTGGAAAAAGTGTTCTATCTTTTGGGAACTACCTTATTGGCGTCATTTCTGTGAGACACTGCTTAGACATCATGCACATTGTGAAGAACGTTGGTGAGGCAGTGAGTGGGACTTTACTCAATATACCCGGCAAAACAAAAGACGGATTGAAAATCAGAAAGGACATGCAAACCATGGGTATACGAAAGGAGTTACACCCACAAGAGAACGGGAAACGAATCTACCTACCTCCTGCATGCTACACGCTCTCAAAGGCTGAAAAGATTAGTTTCTGCAAATGTCTGCACTCGGTAAAAGTACCGTCTGGGTACTCTTCAAACTGGAAGAACATTGTATCGATGAAGGATTTAAAACTTTTAGGCATGAAATCTCACGATTATCATGTACTGATGTTACATCTTCTTCCGGTCGCAATTCGAGGGATATTGCCATCTGATGTCAGAAATGCTTTAACTCGGTTATGTTTCTTTTTCAACGCTGTTGCTCCAAGGCAATTGACGTAACCTCTCTAGATGATCTACAACGTGAAATTGTTATCACATTATGTCAACTTGAGATGTATTTCCCACCATCTTTCTTTGATAATGGTACATCTAATTGTGCACATCGTTCGAGAGATACAGTTCTGTGGTCCGGTATACTTACGGTACATGTACCCTTTTGAACGGTACATGGGTATTCTGAAAAGTAGAATGAAGAATAGGTATCGACCAGAGGGGAGCATTGTTGAAGCAACAGTGACTGAGGAAGTCACGGAGTTTGTGACCGATTATTTGAGTGAGGCAGAGTCTATTGGTATCCCAAAACCACGACACTATGGCAGGTTTAAGGGTAAAGGTGTTATTGGTAGAAAGATCGTGCAAGTTTCGCGTCTACTTATTCATCAAGCACATTTGTTTGTCTTACAACATCTTGAGGTTGTTGAACCTTATTTGGAAACCCATATGGTTGAGTTAAGGCATCAAAATCCTTTGAAAAACCACATTTGGCTGACAAAGAACAAAACCGAGTTTTTATCCAATGGTTCAAAGATCATGTGTTGACATTAGCATCATCAGATCCAGAAGCTGTAAGCGAAGAGATCAGATGTTTGGCAATCGGACCTGAAACTAATATACATCTTTTGAGGGGATATTAGTGGGTATACATACTACACTGCACGCCAAGATGCCAAATCGATAAACCAGAATAGTGGGGTAAAAATTGAAGCTGCTGCCACTGAGTACCACAGCGGTAACCGATCTCAACCAGTTAGTAATTGGTATTATGGTGTCATCGAGGACATCTGGGAACTAGACTATGACATTGATTCCTTTCTGTTGTTCCGGTGCAAGTGGGTGGACAACCGACGCGGGTACCAAAATGATGGAGGGCTTACCATGGTTGATCTTTCACGGTTACACGGTTATAATGATGATCAATTTGTTCTGGGAAAGGATTGCGAGCAAGTGTGGTATGTTGAGGATCCGAAAGACTGCAGATGGTCTGTTGTTCTTCCAGGAAGAAGGCCGGTTGTAATCGAAAATGAAAATGAGGATAACGATGAAAATGGGACTGTAGAGGAAACATCCTTGTTTCCTACTGGATTACCGGATTCGATTGATGATACCGAAAACGATTTGCTCTACGCACGATCAGACCATGATGAGGGTGTTTGGGTAGAAAATATGAAATGATTTATGTTTTTGTACGTGTCAGGTAATGTTGTTAGTAGAATGTAGACTGTAATATCATCTTAACTGTTATTGTTATGCATCATAGTATTTATGTTATGAGTTTAACTGATGAAAATGCTTTATGATTTTTTTTTGCAGTGGATGATCACCTATGGATGACCCCATTGGACGGCTTATCTCGACTGGAGAACCTGAGCCACAGCAGAATAGACCAAGTAAGCGGGTCACAAGAGGAGGAAAGAAGAAGAAGGACCAGTTAGCAGTACACGAGACTGAGGCTGGCCCTTCACAGCAGACCGAAGAGGAGTCAGTTGTCCCACCAGAGGCGAAGAAGCAAAGAAGAGAGGTGCAACACGTGGGCTGAAGGCTAACAAGGGCCCTCCTACAAAACCGGTGGACTTCAATCAGTTCAACCAACCCATGGAAATTGGAAGAATGACTTCACCGCTTACGGTAGCCATTTGGTGAAGTCATATTGCAACATAAACCACAACTGGAAGCAAGTGCCTCAATCATTGAAGGATACTATGTTTCAGCGTCTTCAGGTAAATCTCTACATTATTACTATGATCTTTTGTGAAATAATAGAACATTTATGTTTACTTTACTAACTGAATGATCATGTACGTAGTCTCGTTTCTCCGTGGATCCCGCACTTAAAAAGGATGTGCTATCAGCGATGTCGAAACAGTTCCGGGACCACAAGAATAAGTTGGCTGACAAGTTCATCTACAAGATGCCTACTCCAGAAGATCCAGATGATCCATCATGGTGGAGACGGTGAGAGACCACCATGGGAGGTTTACGAGGGCATAACAGAAGAGCAATGGGTACAATTTGTTGAGAGGCGTCACACACCGGAGTTCCAGGTGCACTTTATTGTCATACATACATAAATTAATCTTAATCATGTTTTTTTGTGTTCAATTTCACTTAACATGATCCCATTAATTTATGCAGGCTCTCCGTGCAACAACAAGCAAATGCTAAGAAGAATCTGTACCCTCACCACTTAGGTGGAAAAAGTATTGCTCAAAGGGTACCAGAATGGGAGCAAAAGGGATATCTGCCCACGGATGGCTCATTGGATGCCAGTGGCAGAAGAATGAAAGTGTGGGAGTTAAGCCACATTCCGAAGAACTCTACTCCCGAAAATCCTCAATACGATGAAGCCACGAGAGCAGTTATTGCTCAAATGGTAAGTGATATCATTTCATTTTCAGTCAAACTGTTCATTTCTTTGTATATGAACTTATGTTAAACTAATAACTGTATTTGTGTTTATTAGGGTGAATTAAGCTCTCAGCTCACCCAGGGCACCTGGACCTCACAGAGGAATGATGATCCTCTTACACGCTCTTGGTAAGAAGGATCATCCAGGTCGTGCCATTGGGTTTGGTGGGCACGTTGGTATCCGCCAGGCATTTGGCGCACCCGGGTCCAGAATCAGCCAGGGAAGTCGATTAGCTACGAGGAGCACCTGAGAGCGTTGGCTGAGATGGAGCAGAGGATTACTCAGAACGTCGACGAGAGGATCGCTCAGGCTATATCAAGGATTCAGCCACAGCAGCATGAAAGCCAAGAGGTTTCTCGACCACCAGTTGATCAGTCACCATTCAGCAGCAGCAGGTGCACCGGTAGTGAGAAGTAGTGTCCACTCGGCTGATCCGTTTCCCTATGCATCTCTAAGGTTAGACTAACATTTCAATTGAGTACATGACGATTATGATTTTTCACTTGATCACTAATATCATCATAGAAGAATTCACAATTTTATCTAAACAAGTTCCACATAACACTCAGGCACCCACTGAGTGCCATCTTTTTACAAATTGGAGTAGAAGAGGTCATGGTTGCATGGGGAAAACTTTTCCCCTCTCGTCCAAGTGATATTGTGCACGGTGAACCACTCCGACATTACCATGCACGAGTGCTTCTAGACGAATTTGTTGCAGAGCATGCTGACGTCGGTTTACCGGTGCCGATCCCACAAAGACCTACCTTGCGTTCTGCACAAACTGCGACAGTGCAGTGGCCTGCACGATTGGTCAGACTCCCTGGGCAGGTATTACTCTTAACCGTTGCTATAAAACTATTGGTGTACCACCTTGCATCCATATACTTAATTAGACTAATATCATAGGAATGAGCCGACCGAAGACTGATAAGGGCAAAGGAAAAAGAATTGCCACCTGTGCAATCAAAGGCATCCACAAATTTTGTGCTTAGACCTGCTTTGGTGGAGAAGAGAATATTGGCCGGCTTGTCGACTAATATGCAGATTCTGCATTCCTCGTTGTTGCTGCTACCACCTGATTCTGATCCTCATGTGGAAGATCCCGAGCGGATATTTCACTATATAGTTCAAGGAGAAGATATACATCGATTTGGGATGTATATGTCCGACTTCGAGAGTGCTTCAGGAGGGATTGGTTGAATGTGTCGATTATCAAGTCGGCCGCCATGTGAGTGACTTCTACCTTTTATATTTTGAATTCATTGATTGGTGATGAATTAGATGTTTGAATAAAAAGTTAATGACTAATGATATTGCCTCATAGGTGGGTGCATGATAAGGCGATCAATGTCTATGAAGATCAAGATTTGGATTCCTGTGTCCTGCTATGTGCAGTGAAGTCCAGATGACAAGTGATCCGCAAAGCCTTATGCAATATATGACGAATGCCCTCTATGAATGTTCGAACAAGTCATTTATTATGCTGCCATATCATTCAGGGTATGATATTTGACTATTTCTCTTAGTATTATCTAAAACATATAGTTTGTGTTAGTTGCTTAATGATTTCAACACATTGTGTAATTTGTGGACAGTCGACATTGGTCATTGCTTGTGCTGGTGATGGAAGCACCCACGAATCTTGCAATTTGACTCACTTGGTACGGGTGCCAAGAGACCGAAGATCTCCACCGCAATACTGGGGTAATTATTTTGTTATCGTAAACAACAATTATTTTTACTTAACATTAACTGTTTCATAACTTGCTACTGATGCTTAAAACTATATATATTGCTGATGTATATAGTGCCATGAGAGCTGCATTATCTCTCCAGAGTATAGCAATGAAGAGTAACATCCCTTGGAACACTGTCAAGGTACTCTATTAATTGATAAATTTGTGTGATAATGTTTAAACTTGTTTATAACTGTCAATATGTGTTTGTATAGTGTCCGGTGCAGCCTGGGGGTCAGAATGTGGATACTATGTCATGAGATTCATGAGTGACATAGTAGGAGCGGCAACCTTTTACCAGAGCACTCGTTAGACATGGTAACATTCTTTGAAAGTTTCAGTTATGCTCTTTACATGTTGTTAGACTTGTACGTTTTAGATTAATGTTCATTTTTTTTCAAGGCTTACGAACAAGTGTTCAAAGATGGTCAGTATGATGATGCTCAAATTGTTGAGATGCTTGAGGAATGGTCGGAGTTCGTCTGCACAAGTTTAATGAATTGATGATCATGAAGATGTTTTGTGAACTTTTTCGAGTATGTAAATGTAACTCTGTACACTTGTGGATGGTGTAATGGTAGATTTGAATTGTAATGGTGTTTTTTATTTGTAATGAAAGTGTGTAATTGCATTGGTTTTGTTAACTCTCAAATTGTGGTGCGTCGTTGGTATTAATTGGGAGCTTTTATAACTTTTTAAATGTGTGCTGGAGCTCCCTGTATGGATGAAGCTTTATTACAGGTCTGATTGAACAAATGTGGTGAATATATATATATATATACTGGGATGGAAAAAAACAAAAAAAAACCTATCTCGGCGGTTCTTAGAGAACAACCGCCGAGATAGGCCCTGGGATTGACGTGTGAGATCCATGGGTCTATCTCGGCGGTTGTTCTCTAAGAACCGCCGAGATAGGTGTACCTATTTCGGCGGTTTAACCGCCGACATAGGTGCTCACACCTATTTCGGCGGTGCTCATTTCGGTGGTTTACAACCGCCGAAATAGGCCCATTGGAACCGCCGAAATAGGCCCTTTTTCTACTAGTGGTGCCAGAGCGGACAATATCACAACAGTGGGAACTGGGCTGTTATAGTTGAATCAAAGCTAGACCCAGGTGGTTGCGGTGTGCCAGTGTGGCCCGCGAGGCGCTGGGCTCCCAAGGGGGGTGGAGTGTAATACCCTTGAGGTTTACCTCCCACATCGATTGGAGGGGAGAACGAACCACTCCTTATATGGGTGGGGATACCTCTCCTTGTTGTGAGGCCTTTTGGGGCTAGGAAACCCCAAGAACAAACCGTGCGGCCTGCGTGCCAAGCGGACAATATCACAACAGTGGGAACTGGGTTGTTACATTGCGCAAGGTGAAGGTTTAACACCCGTCAACTACAACAAATATCCCAGCTGATTAGAAGCGTAATACAGAAATGAAAACCGAAGAAGTCGATACTGCAACTTCTCAGGTAATCGAACTTTTTGCATCAGTAATAACTTTTTCTTATGAGTAATTATACAGATAATCCATTCAGAGGCAAGTGGGTTCTTGATTCGGCGCAACAGATCGTATACGGGAACCGAAACCCTAATCGAAAACTGGTGACAGCTCAAGCATGAGAAGGTAGTAGTTTTACTGATGGAAATCCACAACGCGTTGATTTCATCGGCGATGTAAGATAGGAGCCAGATTGTGGTTGAAG
The DNA here is from genome assembly GCA_023374045.1 of Limonium bicolor. NCBI lineage: Eukaryota > Viridiplantae > Streptophyta > Magnoliopsida > Caryophyllales > Plumbaginaceae > Limonium > Limonium bicolor. Next base: position 371,408,728 of record CM041778.1, on the reverse strand, counting down.
GAAGTCTTGTTTGTGCCAAATTTTTTGTTTAACCTCATCTCAGTGAAGAAATTTGTTTAGCAGTCGAATTGTGTTTTGTTGTTTAATGAGCGTCAGTGCTTGTTTAGGACCGTACTCCAGACCGGGATAGATTTCTGTTTGGGCTTGGGTGCGATGGTCTATACATCCTAGATGCGGACGTAGCGAGTAGATGGGCCACGCAAAGGATGGACTTGAGCTGTCTCAAGGCAAACGAAGTGATGGGCTGTTATTCTGAAAGTTTGGGCTTTTTTTTCTAATGTTTGAATAAGACGGAGTTAGCCCAAGGGCTAAAGACATTCATGTTAGACTCGGTCATGTTCCTTTTCGGAAACTTGTTGCGCTTGGTTTAATTAAAGAAGCAGAATTTTCTTCTCGTTATGCTTGTGATGTTTGTTACAAATCAAGAGCTCAGTGTTTACCTTTTCCCAATTCTGTAAGCAAAACAAAGAAAGCGTTTGAATTGGTTCACATAGATGTTTGGGGACCGTTCAACACCGACTTATAATGGCTATAAATATTCGTTTGCTTTGTTGATGATTTTACCCGTACAACTTGGGTTATCCTTATTAAGCAAAAAGGAAACGCTTGGGAAGCCATTGTAAATTTTATCAAGATGGTGGAACGACAGTTTGAGGCAAAAGTAAAGGTGGTTCGTACTGATAATGCTAAAGAGCTTGGCAGTTCACATGAAGGTAAAAGGTTTTATGCACAAGAAGGAATCATACATCAAACTTCTTGTTCGTATGCACCGCAACAAATGCGGTCGTTGAGAGAAAGCATAAATATCAGTTAGAAACAGCTCGTGCTATCTATTTCCAGTCACATGTTCCCTTGGTCTATGGGGTGAGTGCATACTGCATGCGACTTTCCTTATAAACAAACTTCCTACGAAGGCTTACTAGGGAGACACCGTTTGAAAGTTTTCAATGAAAAGCCCACATATGAGGATCTTAAACCCTTTGGTTGCTCATGTTATAAGACCGTGGTTGGCCCTAAGAGAGGTAAGTTTGAACCAAGAGGCGAGGCTTGTGTTATCTAGGCGAAGATCCTAGGAAGTAGGGGCATAAAATCTTGTGTTTGCGTACCCGGGTTGTTAAAGTTTGCCTAGAGGTCAAGTTTCATGTTGAGAATTTTCCTTTTGCTGAAAAACAAGCTGATCATGTTTTTCTTCAGATGATATGGCAGTTACATATCCATTGAATTCTACCTTTAGATGAGGACAATCACGTCTAAACGTGTTGTACTCATGATGAAGGTGATGATAGTCAGCATAATTCTCATGAAGATATCTACGCATGAGATGACTCTACTGCTCTAGACATTGCCATGACTAATTTGCGACGTTCTAGTAGGGTAAGTCATAAACCTGGCTATTTGGCTGACTATGTTTGTAACTAGTCTTTTCAGGACATCTTGAATGAAAGAGACTACGGTTATGAACAACATAAGGATGCTTTTTCAAACTGTGTTAGTTTGACTGAGATAACACCAGTTCGTTCTATAGCATTGCTTACTGGACAGACACATGTCAGAGATGATCCTGCACTGCATGAACCTTATGACTATCGTTCGGCGGTGTAAGACGAGCATTGGCGTCTAGCTATGCAGAATGAGTTGCGAGCTTTAGAAGAAAATGACACTTGGGATGTGGTCTAGTTACCACGTGGGAAGAAAGTTGTTGGTTGCAAATGGGTTTGCAAAGTTAAACTCAAGTCTGATGGAACGTTGGAACGATATAAGGCAAGGTTGGTTGCGAAGGGGTTTACTCAACGTTATGGTGTGGATTATCATGAGACTTTTTCACCTGTGGTAAAGTTAACAACGATTCGTTCTCTTATTGTGGTTGCCCTTTCCAAAGGATGGCATATTAATCAAACTAGATGTTAATAATGCCTTTTGCACGGTGATCTTGATGAGGAAGTATACATGCGGTTGTCACAAGGTCTTGAAGTCATAGGCGTGAACAAGGCATGTCATTGAAAAAGTCTTTGTATGGGTTGAAATAGGCTTCTAGACAGTGGTTTTCTAAGTTGGCCAGTTTCCTTTCAAACTCTCAGTTTTGTTCAGTAAAAAAGTGATTACTCTCTTTTCTACAAAGATAGTACCAACGGGAAAATTTTTATAGCAGTCTATGTTGATGACATGTTGATCGTTAGGGCTAATCAGACAGAGATTGACAACATCAAAAGTCTTTAGATGATACTTTCAAAATTAAAGACCTGGGCAGCTTGAATTATTTCTTGGGCATAGAATTTATTCGCACTCAGCAAGGATATATACTTTCTCAAAGAAAATTTTGTACGGAACTACTGAAGGAGTTTGGGTGTGAGGACAGAAGAGTAGCTCAAGGACCAATGGTGGTCGGCTAGTAATTACTCGCCACAGATGGCACACCCTTCACAATCCCACTGTTTACAGAAGGATAGTGGGAAAACTGAATTATTTATCCGACACCAGACCTGACATCAGTTTCCCTGTTCAAGTCCTTAGTCAGTTTATGCAACATCCCAGTGATGTTCATTTGGAAGCAGCTATGCATACTTTGCGCTATATCAAAGGCACGGTTAACTTATAAATTGTTCTTGCTCATGGTTCCAATCTAGATCTCATCGCGTATTGTGACTCTGACTGGGCTGCATGTTCCAACACCAGAAAATCAGTTTCTGGTTACTACATTTTCTTAGGAGATAGTCCTATTTTTTGGAAGACAAAAAGCAAGGGTCTGTCTCGCTCTCCAGTGCAGAGGGAAAGTATCGCTCCTTACGCCGAGTTACTGCAGAGTTGACTTGGCTCACACGTTTGTTGCACGAGCTTGATGTGGCACATGTGACTCCATCCCTGTTAAATGTGATAATCAGTCCGCTATCTACATTGCTCGCAATCCTGTTTTTCATGAACGCACGAAACACATCGAGATTGATGGTCATTTGTGCGTGATAAAATACAACAGGGCCTTGTTGATGTTGTTTACACACATACTTCTCATGAGCTCACAGATATGATGACAAAGGTCCTTCCTGGCACCCGTTACAAGGAACACTTAGCTCGGATGGGTATGCACCGCTGTGATTCTTCAAGCCTAGGTATCCAGCTTTACCTACGGCTTGAGGGGGGGGGGGGGGGGGGGTTATTGGGGCTCATTAGTGAGCCCATATTGGTGTAAGCCCATGTTTATTTGGTTAATAAGCAGTTTTGTAATTAAAATGTTTTTAGGATATTTTGTAAGTTTGTTAATATCTTGTTTAGTTAATCTCAGATTCTTGAGATATTATAGATAGAAAAATCTAGCTTATTGATAGAGAATCTGTTATTTAACAGTATATATGTATTGATAGCTTACAACGTGGAATGTACGTACATCTGAAATCAATAAAATACAATCGTTCAAAGCCTCTGCTAGAGTTTACAACCTTAATTCTTTATAATTGTACTTCTCCACTTCAATCTTTTGGTTTGAGTAAGCCTCCTCCCAGCAAAAACCAATCTGCTTAAAGCAAATGGGCTTTCATCTCTGGAACTGGGTCTGGTTCTCATCACCCTGCGTTCAGCTCTGACGAAGTGTAAAGTGAACTCAATCCTCTGTTTCTGCCTGTCTAAAGGTAATTCCTGGATTAAATAATTGTTTGTTAGCTGCAAAAACTGTCATACCTGGGCAGTCACTGATTATAATATATATTTTTTATTAAAATCACAGAAACAAACTAGTCTGAGAAACCGCTCTTGAGATAAATACAAGATGAAGATGAGGAAGACAATCGACTGGCCCGTTCTCAAGGGAGGAGATGAAGTTTTAATCTCCCTAGGGCCCACAAATTAAAGGTTGGAGATTATCTGCAATATTGATCCAACGCTGGTACTAGTAGCGTTTTCCTAACAACTGCACTGCTGCTACTACTATTATATTTCATCACCAATAGAGGCGCACACACAAGCTAACATTAATTAACGGAGATTGAATCCACATTAACAGAAGCGCACACACAAGAGTGCTTCTGAAATGAGGTGATCTGTCATGGAAGAAAAAAAAATTAGTATAGTGTGATGATATAGCATAATGTTCGTTTAAGTTTATATTGGCACAACGCAGTAGTTTATGTTTCGATACAATTAAGATTATTAATGGTGACATAGTGAAAGATTTAGCATGAACATTAATTTTATGTTTTACGTATTTTATTGTACATATTGAACAATTGGCAGGGTATTTTATCAAGGAATTCGTTATGCTGGTGTCGGAGTATTATAATTTGTCTACTAGAAAATAATACCAACACACGTCTTTACGAATAGTATTGTTAACAACACTATATGTGGTTGATATACAGGTACATATTGAACAGGTGTCATGTGTTTCGTTCAGAAAATTTTGGTCTTTAGTTATGTTCATGACGGTGTTTATACATAGGTACATATGTATAGGTATTAGGTATTCATTGGGAGATTTGTGGTGTTTGATTATATTGTTGTTGGTGTAGCAAAACTACTGAGAATGAGAAGGCGTAGAGCAGGTATCCTGCTTGCCAGTTAGGGTTTGGGAATAGAAGACAAAGAAAATGAATGAGAGGTGTCGAACATGTAGGGTCCTTACGCCTGTTAGGGTCTCAAAATATCAAGGGGTAGTTTAATAATTATAGAAAATAAGTAAGGAAAGTGAGCTTATTTGACTCATTTTCAATATTCACAAAGCCTTTTAAATTAAACAATCATGTTAGTTAACCTCACACTTTAGCACATTAACCCGTGTTATTCATCCTAGTAACAATGTATATTACATATTAAACATTGTCTTTTATTACTTAATGTACTCTTTGTAAAAATACCATTTAATTTCAATATTTAACGTAAGGTTAATAATCTTTTTGAACCTTATATTATTAATATTATAATAAATACTTCATAACTTTCTTAGGTTATATAGATATTCACATAACCCATTACTGGAATGTCTTAGTCTTAATTTTATTTGATTAGGCTTAATTATTTAATTTAAATCTTAGGGATTTTTCATCATGTTAAAAGACGACGTATTTTAACAATGTACCCCTATTCGATAGCGGGTCACCAAGGGCAGTAGCCATCCACTGACGGTAGGGCTTCCGACCAACGAGTTCTTCCGGCTCTTGGATTCCATAAGTCACATTCCTCAATTTACTTCCTTTCCTATTCGATGGTGGGTACCAAGGGCCGTAGCCATGCATTGTCGGTAGTGCCTCCGACCAAGAAACCTATCTGTTCTAGGAATTTAATACCTTGAGCGGATTTGTAACAGTCATCCCTCGTGATCACATGCGCAACCAGGCGGTCCTAGATTTCCACATCATATGCAACATCCACCATTTCCAATGTTTCGTTGTATGATTAAGTTTTCTCAATCTAATTCCCTAAGATTCGTTCTTAGGATTCCAGTGAATAACTGTTCGAATGTATTGTGCCTTTCGGCCTCATGCATGCCAATTGTCTAGGGTATTCACATTTGAGTTACGTTTTATAAGAGCGGTTTCTACTGTTACTCTACCTAAGGAGTTCTCAGGTTATCGGGATAACGTAGTTTATCGTTATCCTTATCGAGTGACGTTTTTGTATTACTCGCCGTATTTAAACTCAAGATATAATTGGTGTTGTCTTGGTTCGGTTAAAGTCCACGAACACATAATATTGCAAGCCGTTTGAGCAATTAATTAAAGGCACCAATAACATATCAATCACATACAACATTATCAAACAATCGTACATATCATTTGTCAATCATTCAAACATATCCGAACTCAAGGTAATCCTTGGAAGCAGTCGGACCCCACAATAACATACTGTACACCGACGTGCGAGAAGCAGACGCCCTATCCCGCGCCGTCCTCTCAATCTCTTAGCTCTGGAATACGACGCTAAGTATTAATTATTGTAATCCACTAAATCATCCGATATTCCTTATAATTATAAATTCCGCGTAATTAACCCCGTCGATTCATTATTGGTTATTCGGTTATTACTTAGCGTATCCGTATACCGGATTACTCATTAATCCTATCTTGGTGTTAGTAACTAACACGTTGTATAATTTTACAACCATTAGGATTTAATTCTCATAACCTTATCTAACCTTTCAACCATGCGTGTATATATATAGGATTGACCTCATGTATCAATGGCCTTTAATTTCCTCATTTAGTTTAATGAGTTAGCTATCTTGACCTACTTGGTCAACTTAGTTTATTTTGTCAATGTAGTCAACTATTGACTCTGGTCAAGGTCAATGTAAGCATTATATTGATAATGGCCTTAGGAGTATTACATGTTTAATCACTCCTTGATTAATCAAATTTTAGCCATGTATAATGGTTACATATAATTTCCAATTTATCTTAATGACTTAGGGTAAATTCCTAATCATCCCTTTCATAACTACATCACCAAAACCTTAGTATATAACTTCACATCTTCTTAGTATTCATTATTTCATGTGAATTATAAACTCTTTAAATTGCACCAACCTTTATACATTAACATTAAGATTCTATGCTTAATGTTATGAAATATAGTTCTCAACCTTCTTATAATTCACATTATAATCCCAACACTTAGTAATCTTTTAATTTCCACCATCTCCAACATCAATATTAACATTAAGAACTTTATAACTAATGTTACATTACATAACTTCAAATCCACTTATAATCTATATCCAACTCTTCATTAAAATATCCTATAGTCCGAATCCAATCCTTATAATTACAACTGACCCCAATCTGTATAATTCGGTTTACCCAGATTTTTCCATAATTTCTAATTTACCCCATAACCTTTTATAACTTTACAATTTCCACCAATTCTAATATTTTGCAATTCCAATATCCTACTTAACCTAATTCAAGGCTTCCACCCAAACTTTTCAAATTTTCGAACAACACCCTACTACCCTTTCTCATTTTTCAACCCAATTCTCTAATTTACACTTTGAACCATAAGTTTTTACAAACTTACTATTACCAATAATCTTATATACTTACATTCTTACTTAATGTAATTCCAAAGTCTCAACCAAGTTCTCCAAATTGCCAAACAGCTCCCATACTGTCCAGTTTGTTTTCTGCCCATAAATTTTCTAGAAATTATCAATTGACCCCATAAGTTTTTCCAAATTCACCATTTAACTTTCCTAAGTTCATATTTTCAATATTTCTTTCTTTTATTTGGTCAACACCCTAAGTCCACCTAGGTTTGACCAAATACATTGTATACACTTAATATATTTTCTCAAATTACAGTTTAGGTCCACAAGTTTTCCAAACTTACAATTTACTCCCAAACTTCACTATAACTTATATTTTTCATTCCTAAACAAATCAGCACCTAAATTTTGGCCTATTTACTTTTTGTCACTCCAAACTTTACTTTATTCACATTTTCCAACTCATTCATCAATCACATAATTCCTAAAACATTAATTATACTCCTAATTACTTTTAAGCCCCATTTTAGCACTAAACCATATCCAAACACTTCCCAATTTTTGTAGGTATTTTCCCATCATATTTTTAAGTATTTTAAACCTCCAACTGTCCTCAAAACCCAAGGTTCTAATTATTTACACTTAGCCACCTCAACTTTACTAAAAATTACATTTAAACCATAAATCATCCTTCAACATAACTAAACATGTTAACATAGGTCTAAGTTGATTTTAAGGTCATAACATTTCATTTTTCTCACCTTAATCTCGGCCATATTACCAACATACCCATAAGTTTTTCGGTTTTTACGTAAAACCCCCAGACTTTGTCAAAAGTTACAATTTAATTCTTGAATCAGTTATAAACATCACTAAACATGTTAAAGTAGTTTTAGGCTCATTTTAAGCTCAATTAAAACCCAATATACCTACTAATTTTCGGCCATATTTAATACCTAAGGTTACACAACTTTAAAACACCAAATGAGCTTAGAGTATGACTTACCCTTTTTATGCTCAAAGTTAGATTTTCCCCCTTGTAAGTTCTTCAAATTTTTGGCCCTAGTGTGTGCAAGGGGGAGGGTTAGAATTTTGTATCAAACTAACATTAAAATATAGATTAAACTCTTAGGGCATAGATTCAACTTACCCTTGCTTTAAAGTTGATTTTCGCCCACACTTTTACTCCTCTGACTTCCGTCTAACTCAAGGATTTTCCCCACTCCATTTTGGCCATGGTTACATAGGAAGAATAAGATTCAAAGTTAGGGTCATTCATACTCTTAAACAAGGTCAAGGAAGGAAGTTAAGGCTAGTACAATGGGTGAAGATTTAGCTCTTTGATAGTTTGGAGAGTAGAAAGAAGTTAAGGCATCAACAATATAGCTTTCATGACTTACCTTTGGTTGAAGTTTGCCTTGCTTTAACTTGGTTTTTCCTTGTGATTTTTGGTCAAGGAGAGGGGTTAAAAGCTCTAGATTTTTAAGTGAAAAAGGATGAAGAAGAAACATTTTTGGATCTCAAAAGCAAGAGAAAGGACTTAAGATTTTAAAGCACATTTCTTACCTTTGTTTTCTTGAACTTTGCTAGCCTTCCACCATTGTTCTCTTCAGATTTTTGACCCAAGAATGACATATTTTTTGGCAATGAAATGGAGGAGAAAGGTGGGTGATGTTCTTGGTGATGAAAGAAGAATATTTAAGAGGAAAAAGAGAAAAGAGAAGCTAGTTCACCATTGTTGTCTTCCATGGAGCTTGGTGAGGAAGAAGAAGGACGAAGATGGATGAAATTTTGGCCAAAGGGAGGAGGCTGGATATGGAAGCAGCATGGGGAGCACGGGGAGAAAAGAGAGTTGGTGAGAGAGTGTGTAAGAGAGTTATGAGTTGTGGTTCCCTGTGTAGAAGACTTTTATGGCTTTAGGAAGCTTCCTGCTTAAAGTAGATTTTGCTTTTGTTTTTTATTTCCCTCCGAGAAAACCGGCCACCATAGGATATTTTGGGGTATTTTTGTAATTATTGTAACTTATAATATTAAGGTGTTACATCTTGTGCATTTGGACTTCTTTCATGTGTTAGGTTGTAACTTGTGTGGTTACCTTGTTCTAAGGTGTATTCCTTTGTGTTAAGGTGTATTCCTTTGTGTTAAGGTGTATTCCTTTGTGTTAAGGTGTATTCCTTTGTGTTTTGAGTGATTATTATACTTTACTATCATTGTGACTAGTTAAAGTATGTTCTTTAATTCACTCACGATATTTGTGCTCTTAATTCATGTAATGATATATTACATGTTACATCAACTTTCTTAGTTGATTTCTTCTTATAATTCCCACTTTAGTCTAATATTTTATGTAAGGTTTAATGACCTTTTTGGACTATATGTATTTGCTTATATAAATGCATTTGGAGGTTATATAATTCCTTAATCATTTTTGGGATCATTAACCTCTATAATTCCCCACTTAATCCTTAATTACATTTTGCTTAAAACCTTAGGGGTATTCAAAGTAGCTCTTCTCGTTCTCTCGTTTCTCAAAATTGAATCCCTTTCGATCTCTATCATCCTCAATTTTTTACTTAATCGTCAAATGAACCCTATGAGGGGATGGTATAATTAAACTCGACTTCATCAGAGAACCACCAGTGCTTAGACCTGGCAATTCGGGTCACTCGGTTCGGGTTTAGTTTGGTTCGGTTCGGGTCAATTTGTAGATATTCAATATTCGGTTCGGTTTGGTTCGGATCGGGTCAGGTTATCTGGTTAAAATTAGATTCGGTTGACTTCGGTTTTGTTGATTTCGGGTTCGGGTTAGCCTTTGCATTTTTTGGTTTTTTCGGGTTATGGGTCAAATTCTGGTGACTTCCGCGTTATGCTTAATTGACAAAAATTTTAAAGTACAAATTTAAGCAACCGTTATAACTTATATTGATTTTCATATTTGGAACCAAATTCTCTTAATATACTGTTAGTCTTGATGAAGATTGCTATTGTGTATTGGTTGGTTATACATAACAAATTGGATGACAATATTTTTAATATTAATTTTTAATTATAGATTTATTAATTGTATCGACCAAGTATAAATTTAAAATTTGGTGAATCAAAAGTCAATATTCGGCACTCGACGCCCAGTCTATCCCCCCCAACGCCCGACGCTGTGCCTGTGCCTCCCGCCATCCCGCGCTCGTCACACCCCGTGTGCATCCTGGGTCAGCATCCGTCATCTCGAGTGAGGGTCGCACGACCATAATAAACAGAAGGATAATGGAATTTTGTCTAATGTCATGTGTGGTTTGGGTGAATTAGGTTCGGGTCAATTCGGTTCGGGTCGATTCGGTTCGGGTCGATTCGGTTCGGGTCAATTCGGTTCAGGTGGATTCGGGTATATCAAAATTTGGTTTGATTCGGTTTGGTTCAGTTCGGATTTTCAGGTCACATTTTGGGTCACATCATTCGGTTTAAATTCGGGTTCGGATCGGATTGGATCGGGTCGGTTTTTCTGGTTCGGATCACCTTTGCCAGGTCCAGTGCTAGTGTCAAATCCAACCCCCTCTTGTTCTATCTGTTTCAGTAGTTTCGAACTTATCTTCTTTGTTTTACTTTTTAAAATTAGCCTTCAAGGTGATGGTCTAGAAGGAAGAGACATGGTCACATCGGTACTTTTCTAGGAAGCCCGCACTGGTTTTCTTTTTCCCTCAATGTTTCTTGCACCTTATCTGGTTCACCATTTATGTTTCTACACACATGCACGCTTCGCTGAATGCCAAACCCAACATGGGTCTATGAGTTTGCGGTGCATATACGAGCTCAAGTCTCAAGGTTTCTTTCCCACCTTTGTTTCTTTCGTTTGCTTTGCTTGGTTATTCTTCTATTCATGCATTAATCTGAAAGGAAGATGCCTTCATTTGTTTTGTTTTATTTTTAATCTCATCACTTCTCATGTTTACTTGTCATTCTCCATTTGGCTTGGGGGATACTTGACCCATGATGGGTTCACGTACGCTTAGAGCTATGAAAAGTGGTGCATGAGTTCAATCCCGAGATTTACTTGTGTCTTTGTTCTCTGAGAGAGGAAGAGCAACATGCCTTGTTCCGTTTTCTGTCCTCACAACAAGAAATATGACGTTTTAACGCTTAAAGCGACTATCAGCATATGAGTCGAATCCCGACTAGTTCTTGTGTTATCAAGTCTGGAAATCATTGGGAATCCCCCTAGGTGTTCGCTGGTTCTTTCTCCCCTATTTAATGTATAGTTGCAAGGGCGTCTCTATAATTTAGGGGGTTTGTACTAAACATTTAAATTGATGACTTATATAAATTAAATTTTAATATAAATACAAGAAAATTTGATTTAGTTATATCATAAAAAAAGGTACAAAAACTACTTTAAAAGATAGTAAATACTTTTTTACTAATAAAAACATAAAATATACGGATAAAATAATCGACTATATTTTTATTTTCTAAAAAACTTAGTCAAATCTAATTTAGTCTCAGTTATCCGATCGTTCATATTTTTTCTTATAAAAAGTAATTATATAAATTTGAAAAGTAAATAAGAGCCCTAAAATATGATGCCCCTGAATTTTTGCGGGCCCTGTTTCATATCACGCCGTCCCTATATAATTGTTGTTAACCTTGCAGATTTGCCGTGCGTTAGTGTTAATTTGAAGTAAACAATGCCATTCTCTGGAAAGCCACAGTCGGTGACTACAATCTACATAAGTGAAGTCAAAACTTCAAACTATACTTCATTTCCAATTTCGAAGATAATAGGTCATTTCATTAGCATAAGGCAAACAAAGTACATAGAAACATGAGCTAGAACCAAGAAAAACTAACCAAGACACAAATCATAGCTTAATACAACTGATACTAAGGAACACCTAAGAACAACCCAGCTGCATTGTCGAGCTCGAACGCCTTGACATAACCCACAACAGTCGACAATCTGCATAGCAAACAAGCCATATATAGGCTCTTCATGTGTAGGAGATCACTCGGAGACGGAACCAAAGTTCAAACGTCCATATTCAGCCAACCATGATAACCAAAATCAATCGCCCACCACGCCCTAAAATCTGCCAACCACCAGCATATGACATCAACATAACAACTGCTAAACTAAAGAGTAACATAAACCTAAAGATTAGAACTACTACTTAAACGATTGAACAAGACACTAATTTTTGCAATGAGTTGTTAAGGCGTATCCTTATTAGATATAGGTGTGTATGGTATATAGTTTGTATACTAGGCCACACTTTGTATCGATTTACCCATGTACTTTTCTAGCATGTACTCTAGGGATATACTTGTAATTTGGTTTATTCCTTTTCGCTCAGCTCATTGCGGTCTGCATATATAGATATAAACAGATGCAGACCCCTCTTTTCTTATTAACAGAAATACACATGCGAGTAATATCTTGTTTTACAGAGACTGTCTCATTCTCACAATAAAGAAGGAAGAAGGTTTTCTCTTGTTACATGTCAAGATTCTGACTTGGTATCAGAGCTGTCTTCAATCTTGCCGGAAATATGACGGAAAAAACAAACAGAGAAAGAACTGGAGACATCTCAGAAGGCAAGCACAACGATTGATCAGAACGATCCTTTTTTGTGCACCCAAATGAGCAACCAGGGCAAGCACTGGGACCTAAGTTCACCGAAGAAGGATTTATCGCTGGAAATGGAAGATGCTTACCGTCCTCAGTGTCAAAAATAAAGTGGGATTCTTGGACGGCACCATTAAACGACCAGACAGTAGCGACTTGGTTCGAACAGCGGCATGGAACGCGTAAACTCGCTCGTGGTATCTTGGTTAGTCAATTCAGTCGCCCCCAACATAGCCAGGAGTATTCTCTATACAGATGATCCCAAAAAGGTTTGGGAATGGCTATGTAAACGTTTCGAAAAGAAAATTTTGGCTACGCTGCATAATTTCAAAGGAAAAATCGCAAATCTCAGTCAAGGAGAGGAGTGCGTTACCGACTACTTCATGCGATCCCGTGAAGTTTGGCGGAGTACGACTTAGCACGACCGATTGAGGGCTTGCGACTGCTGCGGTGCTTGCAAGACGGAAGAAAAGCAACAGAAACGTCGGGAGGAAGAAGAGATCGTTCACTTCCTTATGGGTTTGAACCGTCTTATATGCATCTCAGAGGACAAATCCTCGCTATGAACGAGATACCGAGCCTTGAAGAGATCTTTGCCACTATCGTCCAGGAAGAACAACAGCAAGAGGGCGGAAATCAGAAAGAAGAAAGCGAGCAAACACTAGCCCTAGCAAGCAAGGGCACGGTGAATTTTTCGCAAAACAAGTTCAAGATTACTCCGAATTCATCAAACCATAGAATATCGAGCAAGAAATTCCCAGCAAATTCCTCAAGCAACGGAAGAAAGGATCCACCTAAGTGCAGCAATTGCAATAAACTTGGGCATTCTCGAAGTGAATGCTGGTGGATCGTTGGATTCCCCAACCAAGACGGAAAAAGACATAAAGAAACACGAATCGGGTCTGTAATCGGCGAATAGACGAGCAGCAGGTTTCCCCTTCTAGCGAGGTTCCTGTCGAATCACCGGTAAAAGGCTTCTCACCGAACAACTGCAGCAGCTCGTGACGTTCTTACAACACCAGAAAGTCGAGGACCACCAGCGTCTTCAACAAACCAACTTTGGTGAATATTCAGGTAACCCTAGACTCCGATTAACTTATCACCATGCCTAATTTCAAATGTTAGTTCAGTAATGAAAAAATTGCATGAACTCTGGTGAAATACCCCAAACTTATTAAATATGGATTAAACATCTATAACATTAATTAAGGCCTAACATGCCTTAAACGTCAACTGAGAACAACAGTGGTCAACACAAAACAAGATGTTGCACCCTTGACTGTTTAGGGTGAATAAATACCCAAATGAACTACTTAGGACCTAAAAATTTGTCCTAAGCATATGAAAACATTACTAAACACATTACAATGGTTGGACAACACTCTAAACACAAAGAACAAGCACTTTCATGCTTCAAGGTCAAGTAGGGCAAAAATGTGCTCTAAGAAACCTTAAAGGTCTAATGACCTCTAAATGAAATAAGATTGGACACCATGATCAAATATCATGTAAGGAACACAAAAAAACAATTCTAAAAGAAAACTGAGCTCATAAACACCTTGCGACACAAATGTGCACTAAAACTCCTTAAAGCACGTTTTGTGTAATTGCCTTCTAAATTGGTTTTTAATGGGCTTAAAGGTTATAATTACCTTTAAATATGATAAATATCATATTATATCATATAGGAATTTAATTCCAGAAATTTACAAATTTTTACAAATTTAATATTAAAATATTAATAAGACCCTAAAAGGGGGTCTGTTTGAGTCAACATTGACTAAGTTGGTCAATGTTGACCATTGACCACGAATTGGACCACATAAAATCGGTCTAGTAAGGCTCCTAACAAGCCATGTGACCATTCCCATGAGATAATTAAATATACCTCATTACTTTTACATAAAATAAGAAAAAGTATACTTTAACATATTAAACATAAAGTTTGTCTACACTTGCTTACCCCATGTTAGGCTGCCGATTTGGAGCCTCCTTTCTCCTTGTTATACGGTTGTCTCCAAGCCAGCCAAGGCAATGGATGATGACTCACCTTTGTTAATTGATGGTTAAAGTGACATTAATACTTTATTATTGAATCAGTTATGTACCAATCATCCACCCACCACTCCAATCATGGCCGGCTGCCTATGCTCTTTGTCCCCATTGATTATACAACAATCACAATCAATCAGTAATGAGTCATCAAACACTAATACATTAAACAAAGGCAAAAATGTGTTTTAAGACAATTTAGGTTACTTTCCTTCATTTACTCCATTCCAGCTGAGAGTTCATTAGCCAAATGCTCTCCTTGGCTCCTCCTTGACCGTAGGTAAGCAGCCAAACTCCATTGGTGAGAGCTCTTGCTCTAGGTAAGCTTCTAAGGCTAAAAATGTCCATTTTCTTCATTCTTTCCTTTTTCCATTGATCTAGACTCCAACCATTTCTATACATTTATGTAGAGTGTTTTAGAGGTTAAAGGAAGGATTATTTTGGCTGAAACAAGGTATAAGGAGTAAAGTTCAAGCTTGACCATTTAAGGTAAAAATGTGCTTTAAGCACATATCTCTTCTTCCTTGTAAATTTCGGTTGTAAACCTTGGTTCCCTAGCCTTATTTTCTTCTCCTTTTCATGTGGATTCAGTTGGTATACCAAGATCTACAAGGAGTAGCTAGATCCATGCCAAAAACACCATTTTTGGCATCTTAAACAAGGCAAATCTTAGCCATCTTCCAAGCTAGTTACCCATGGTTTTGTACCTTGTTTTTAAGAGTGTTTTGATACTCTTTCTCTACTGGAAAATAGGGCCGAGGTAGAACTCCAACAAACTTGAAGATCTAAGGTAAAAAATTCATGATTTTCATGACTTAAATTACTTCCCATGGTTAGCTCATGTTTGGAGTTTAATAATGTCTTGTTTTCTACATGAAGACAAGTAAATCAAGCTGTGGAGAAATTCTCCTTAAGGTGGCGAGACCAAACAAGGTCTTATCCTTGCTAAATCAAGGTATAAATCACTTAAACCTTAACTTGATACATTAATACAAGTTTAAACTTGTGAATCTTAAATTGCTGTGAGAGAACATGGTAATATGGTCATATTTGACCTTATAATGATTAAGGAAATGACTTAGTAAATTTATCTAAGTGATTAAGTAACATAAATATCAAAATTAAGACTTTATGTGGAAGTTTGGTAATAAATGAAAAATATGTGGTGAGGCCGAGATTTATAAGTATTTTTGGGACATTTATGTGTAATTTATTTTGTGAGCAAATGTTTGTAATAAGGCCATGTACTTTAGGCCATTTTATTTATTTATATTTAGTTTAAAGTAGGTTTTAGGTGATATTTATATTACCGAAATGAATAAGGGGTTGAGGTGTAATTAAGTTAAATTTGGGGGCTATAAAAGGATATAGCCAAAAATTGGAGGTTTAAATGAGTTTATATAAAAATTATAAGATTATATAAAGTTTTGGGGTTAAATGGTAATTTCTGAAAAGTATGGGTGCAAACCGTAATATAAGGAATTGGTGGTCAAGGAGATATTAAGGTGGTCAACCTTGACCATATGGTAGGTTTTGACCAAATTAAATAAGTTAGATAGCTTATTTAAGGTTTTATAATAAGATAAGTACTTAATGGTAATATTTTTATAACATATGTGGTATATATGTTATTACCGAAAATAAAGGGTGTATAATGGTATTATAAACACCCATGGACTATTAGGAATTTTTAGGAATTTATTGGGTTGATTTGGGATTAAGATAAACTATATATGTATAATATTAGTTATGTCATTATGACACTTTGGAGAAATATAGGTGGTGGAAATATGGATACCAAAAGTATATGGGTGAATAAGGATATTTTATAACCCTTGGTGAAGTTTGGAGATTTTTAGAATTATATAAGAGTATTATTAAGATATGTGTATAATATATAGTTTTAATGATATATAAAACTATTATAAATAGGGCCAAATGGCAATTATAGAACAGTTTGGGGTCTGTTCGGAATTTACAAAAATAACCATAGGTTATACCTTTTTTTTAGGTTAGAAATGTTATATTTAATGGTATATATAACATGGTATAAATAATGGGGTGATTTGTAAATAAAGGAAACTATGGGTTATGGAAGAGAATAAGGTTCAATATATGTGCCTATGCGGCAATATATAATAGTTTTGTATAAAAAATATAGGTTATAAGTTAAAGGAATAAAAATATCATATTATATGATATTAGTATATGGTATAACATTACATAATGTTATGTGGTCAAAAGGGAATTTAAATAAATTCAAGGGCTGTACCGAGAATATAAAGGTTGGAAAATGAATTTAGACTATGGTCTATAATGTTATAAATGTTAAACAATATTGGTTTAGGGGGATTAATATAAGTAAGGATATTCACAAAATAATGTGACAAGCTATAAATAAATGAGATTTATAAACTAATGTATTATTGAATAAACCTTAGGAGTTGTAATTATACAACATAAAATGTTACATAATATTAGGATAATCTTAATACAAGTTGTATAATATAATACAACTAATGGGAATAATCATCTAACATAGATGATAAAATGTAACATATGATATAAGAGTTTATTAAACTCATGGAACTTACTGGGTCGTGGGGGTGCCCCTGGTGAGCGTCATCACCTTTTGCCACAACTCATGGAACTTACCTACGTGGTAAATATACATATACAAGAATAATGTATATAAGGATGAATATATATTATGGTTGGAAACCATATAATATAATGGTGGTGGTTATTACAAAAAAAGTTACAAACTATAAGTTATGAGTTTGGATGCAAAATTATTTGCTAAAGATAAATGGATTATGTAATACATTGTATTATAATGAATGATGGGAAAATGGTACAATATAATAAAAGATGCAATACGAAAAAAAAAATAATATAATATAGTCATGCATGCATACATGCAACTATAGGTTATGTACCTATATTTATTGGGGGATAAGATTTAAGAAATATAATGAATTAAACTTAACAGTTGAAATATTATGACGTACGTGTTTAAGTAACAAAGCCGACTGTTTTAGGGAAACCCGTAACAAACAACTGTAGAAAACAGGGATGAATTGTCGGGGTTACTTGTTATTCGGAAGTACCGGATGTAGTAGTCATGGAGACTGACTTATAGTTTTAATACCGTTTAGATCATACTTCAGACAAGGATGCTTGACGAGCTAGTGGACTACACTGCGCATCCTAGGTCTTGGTGAACGGTATGTAAAGGGTTTGATCCGAGTTGTCCTAAGGAAGCTCCTTGGGCTCGGATTTGGTTGAATCACTTGTGTGTTAAGTGTTTTGGATAAATGTATGTGATTGTGTGCTACTGCATTTATTATTTATGCACGAGCGTCCTACGGGACTAACACTACGTCGACTATAGATCGACTTATAAAACATACATATGCGTTAATGTGATAACATGACGGTTACTTGATATAATACCATAGTATTAATATTAAGTATGTGGGAACCTAAGTAAACACTTAGGTATGAGTCACGACATTGTCGGTCTCTAGAGCATGGATCCGAACATGAAATAACCTAGATTACTTCTAGGTATGCGTGAGACCCATTGGGCAGCTAACTAACAATTATATTCTCCATAAGACTAAGAGCAGATCTTAAACATTATGAGAGAGAGATGGTATGAGTTGAGGTGAGGAATCCCGGTAGTTTACGAACTACTTGGTTGCGCATTTGTGATCACTGAGGGGTACCCGATTGGGTTCGCTCCAGGTTATACCCAACGAGCCCAAACTGGATCATGGGTCAGGTGGCTACGGCCTTATATGGACGTCTTACGAGACATAAGTGAGTCAGGGGCCTCCGGACCTCTAGCGAAATGAGCACCTTTGTGTGTACGGGAGGACTACTGTCCATGGTGAGGTTATCGGGTTGTCCTAACATGACGCCCAACTGGTATTAATTAAACTTGGTTTGGATGGATGGGGCCTTAAAGGCCAAATTAAATTAACTAAGGTAACTGTACGCTACGGCGATTGTACATTGTACATATGGATGGGGCCTGAAGGCCAAACTAAATTAAATTAATAAAGGATGGCAACGCTACGACGATTGTACATTGAACATTATACTGTTATTGTGGATACGTTCGATATACAAATGTTGTTTGAAATATTCTATGACTGTTTGGATTGGGTGGATGGTTAGTGTTTATGAATATTTGGATGGATGATTATGTATTATACATTTGTGTTACAGTATTGATTGTAACTGTAAAATGGTAAAGCATGAAATCAATCTAATAATAAGATGGTTAAAATGACTAAGTGACCATTAGGGTCCAGGCTCGGCATGCTCAGCGTCTATCGCTGATACTACACCATTGCAGGTGGTTGATTATCGCTGAAGCCGAAGTGCGGGAACAGGGTAATTAGAGTTTAAATTACCGCACATGGAGTTGTACTATGGTAAGGTATGTATATTCAGGTTTGGGTAGACGCTCACTTGTCGATGTTTATGATTTATGGACTTAGTATGATGTATAGGAGATTTCTCGTTATCACGGCGGTTAGCAGTTTATTTATGTTGGATGTAGTTTGGCTTCGTTGCTCGCATGGGCGAGTAATGGCCGGTGACACCCGAGTGAGTTGTTGTTGTTATTTATTCTTCCGTTGTAAGACGTTTTATTTATTGCTACGTGAGAGACTATATCGTGTTTAAGGAGAGGGGTGTTACATCTGGATTTTAGATTCAGGGGCCATGGAACATATAAATGCAAACCAAAAACTGCTATCTGACTGCAAATTTTTAAGAAACAATAGAGAGATTTCGCTTCCTGATGGAACTAGGAGAAATGTCACTTCTGTTGGAGATCTAAATGTGAATGGTGTCATTTGCTTGAAAGATGTGATGCATGTTCCTAGTTTTCTGTTTAATCTAATCTCCGTGTCTAGGCTGATGGAAATAAATGCATCTGTGATTTTCATGGTGATTCTTGTTACCTGCAGGACTCTGAAAGGAAGATTTGTCATGAAATTGGAAAGAAAACTTGTGGTTTGTTCTTTGCTGATTTGAGTGCTCTAGGAAATTTCTTTTCAAACAGAAAACTGAACTCCCTTGTTTGCACTAGCTCATGTAATGAATATTTTGATAATCACAGTCTTGATAGTTCTTTGTTATGGCATAACCGTTTGGGACACATGCCATTAGACAAAATCATAAAATTGTCAAAATACACATTCCAAGACATCTGAAAAATGTCCCGTATCCTTGCTCAATCTGCTACAAAGCCAAAGGCAAAAGAACTAAATTTCCTAATTCTGAAATCAAATCCACTAAACCCTTTGATCTCAGACACATCGATGTGTGTGGCCCTTTTAGAACTAAAACCTTAGAGGGATTCCAATACTTTCTGACTATAGTTGATGTCAGTAGGGGCACCTGGGTTGTCCTTCTAAAACAAAAAGCTGAGGCTATGAAAAATATCATAAGATTCACATGCTTAATTGAGAAACAAATGAGTAAGGATATTAAAATCATTTGGAGCGATAATGCCACAGAATTGGGAAAATCGCAAGAAGGAATAGACTTCTTTGCTAAGAAAGGGATCATTCATCAAACCACTTGCCCACACACACCTCAACAGAACGGTGTTGTGGAAAGGAAACAAGGGCATCTAATGGATATAGCAAGAGCTCTTCTCTATCAATCTGGTTTAGGTGATTCTTTTTGGGGCCACTGCGTTGAGCATGCTGCGTATATCTTAAATATAACTCCTAGCAAAGCCATAGGAGAATTAACCCCCTTTGAAAAACTTTACGGAACCAAGCCAAACTTTGATGAGATGAAATCTTTCGGGTGCCTATGCTACATGACCAATATAAGTCCCAACCGAGGAAAGCTGGATCCTAGATCCTCTAGTTGCATATATGTTGGAAATTGCAAAAACACCAAGGGATACAAGGTTGTCCCCTTGGTGAACATAAATACAAAGTCAGTAGGGATATAGTATTCTTTGAGAACATCTTTCCATTAAAGGTCAAATCTTGGGAAGACCTCACTAAAGAACACCAACAAGACAATGATGTGTTTCTTCTTCTTCCCCATCTCTTCATAGCCTAGAGGATGACGATACTTGCACGTCTCAGCCCTCTGAGATAGAGAAGATCAGCCACCTCTAGACAATTCTCCTGAAACCGATCCACCCGATGAACCAGAAACCATCTTTTCCCATGAATCCGCCACCACAGACAACATCCAGCTAAGAAGATCTACCCGTGTTACCAAACCTCCAACCAGACTTGATGACTACATTTTGCTCCAACACCGCATCCCATGCGGACCCCTTTTCAGCCATCCTTAGTACAAGGCTTAAACAACAAGACCCTGAACTAATTAGACAGCCCACTCAACACCCTCACTGACCATATACCCACAGCTTCTATTCTCTCATGCACCCTGCCTTCACAAGTAAACAAGTTCATACACCACATACAACACTCTATTGAACCACCTAACTACAAAGTTGCCAGCAAGGATCCAAATTGGATCAAGGCCATGGCCGAAGAGTTTGAAGCTTTAAAACAAAACAAAACGTGGTCCATTGTCACCCTCCCAAAGGGAAAGAAACCGATTACCTGCAATAAAGGGTTTGCAAAACCAAGTTTAAAGCTGATGGTACTCTAGAGAGGTACAAAGCTAGGCTCGTGGTCAGAGGCTTCACACAAAGGCAAGGTTTAGATTATGAGGAGACTTTTTCTCCCGTAGTCAAACAACCTCAATACGAGCATTAATCATCATGGCTGTTAAGAAAGGATGGATATTAGACCAGCTCGACGTAAACAACGCGTTTCTTCATGGAGACCTTCATGAAGACGTCTACATGAGCATACCAGAAGGTCTAAGGGTGGAGGGAGACAACAAGGTGTGCAAATTAAACAAGTCCCTTTACGGATAAAGCAAGCTTCCCGGCAATGGTAGGAGAAACTTGCTAACTTCCTTAAGGGCCTCGACTTCTATCACTCACAGAACGACTACTCCCTAGTCGTTAAAAAGACTACCAACAACATCACTTTGTTGGGGATATATGTCGATGACATTTTAGTCGTTAGGAACAATGAAAAAGAAATCAAAACCTGAAAAACAAACTTGACAAAGAGTTCAAAATCAAAGACTTAGGAAGACTACACTACTTCTTAGGTATGGAATTCTTAGAAACCGATAACGGTCTCATTATGACACAGCAGCTGTACATTAACCAAATCTTGAAAGATTTTGACATGAAAAACATAAGACCTTCAATCTCTCCTCTTCCTCTAAACCTAAAGCTTTTCAAGGACTCTGGCCGAAAATTGGACAATCCAACCATCTATAGGTGTCTCGTAGGAAAACTAAACTTTCTCACAAACACTAGACCAGATATAGCCTTTGCCGTCCAATTCCTCAGCCAATTCCTCCAGTCTCCCACTTCTGAACATCTCAAGGCTGCGTATCACACCCATTCCTACATAAAGGGAACATCAGGTTTTGGTCTGTTTTTCAACAAGGAAGCAGACTACACTTTGGAAGCCTATTGTGACTCGGATTGGGCTTCTTGCCCAATCACTCGAAAGTCAGTTTCTGGCTACTACATCCTCCTCGGAGGTTCTCCCCTAAGCTGGAAATCAAAGAAACATCCCACAATATCTTTGTCTTCCGCTGAGGCAGAATACAAGGCCATGCACCAAGTGACGGGAGAACTAAGCTGGCTAACCAGATTATTGAATGAAATAGGTCTCACGAATATCACCCTATACCCCTAAAATGTGATAACCTAGCAGCTATCCACATAGCTAAAAATCCCGTCTCACATGAAAGAACTAAACATATCGAATTAGATTGTCATTTCGTGAGAGAAAAATTGCAGGGGGGGCTTGATCCAAGTCCAATACGTTCCCACCATGCATCAGCTGACCGACTTGATGACCAGCCCCTCGCAGGCAAAAGCTATCAAAATTCTTTTCCAGTTTTGGGTTTACAGGAACCAATCACACAGAAGCAGGTACTAGATCGAGGCAAAGAGCACACCTGAGCACATCCATCGTCGTTGCGGTTTTTTTTCTGCACCAGATGTACTCTTTGAGGGGGTATTAGATATAGGTGTGTATGGTATATAGTTTGTATACTAGGCCACACTTTGTATCGATTTACCCATGTACTTTTCTAGCATGTACTCTAGGGATATACTTGTAATTTGGTTTATTTCCTTTTCGCTCAGCTCATTGCGGTCTGCATATAGATATAAACAGATGCAGACCTCTCTTTTCTTATTAACAGAAATACACATGCGAGTAATATCTTGTTTTAGAGAGACTCTGTCTAGTTCTCACATAAAGAAGGAAGAAGGTTTATGTCAAGATTCTGACAATCCTCGCCTTGGATGAAGCCAGTTGTTGTCGTAAAAAATACGGATAGATAGCTTTTCAGTAAACAATCTGTTTCTTGCATCCGAACATAATGGGCAGTAGCAAAACTTCTGGTCTTCAGATCCTGGGATTATTTTACTCTTCCGGCATTCTCCCTAAATAGTAAGATCAAGATCGTGAAATATAGCGCGGCAGTGGAGACTACATGATCATTATCATCAGCCATACCAAGGCGGGGACGAACTGTTCCAAAATAACCGCAGCAGGTACCCTCTACTACGCCCACTCCGTCTTCCACCCCAACCATTGTCCACTTTATCCTCCTGAAACAGGTCAGCCCCGTTCACTCGTCTCCATGGAATACCGGCGCTACTAAGCCAACCCACAACGACATTCCCCCCACCTTCTGCTTCCTCCGCTAGGTTGTCGGTTCGTCACTAGGAAGGATAGCTCGCTCACGGAGACGTCCAGTGGTGACGAGAAGACGGCACCCCCCCGGAGGAAAAGTCGGAAGAGGATATTCAGGTGGACCGTATCTCAATCAATACAATGCTCCGAATTTTAAGACATTCAGTATTGCTTGAAAGTCAAAATAAGGTTATGAACTTCGAGAAGAGGATATGTGTTGTTAATGATTGAAAGAGAACGAGAAGAGAGGAGTGTAAAGACGACAAAGTATTTACCTTCGATGATGCTGTTTGGGGAGATTGAGGTGGCATTCATGGCTTCCACTTCGGAGGTATTGTACGAAAGGTTGCACCACGAAGAGTAGAATATGAATTCTTCATGGTCTAGGAAAAAAACAGAGAAAGAGAAAAGAACAGGGGTTTTGTGCGAATAAAACAACAAAAACATTGCACCAGCCGGGAATCGAACCCGGGTCTGTACCGTGGCAGGGTACTATTCTACCACTAGACCACTGGTGCTTGCTGTCTTAATGATGACAAACAGTCTTTTGTACATAATATTGTTGTGCCTAGCTCAATTACAAATTTGTAGCGAGGTGTGCAGAGGCCCGGGAGAGGCTGGAAATGGCTAAATTGGCTAGTGGCTGCAATTTCCGGCCATCGCCTCCTCTTACCCAATGGATCAGGAGTAGTCGTTCTTCTCCTTGTTTATTCCTCACTACTGACTTGCTGAGGAAGAGGAAACCTTTCCTGCTTGTTTATGCCTCATCCGCAGTCGGTCCTTCAATCAGGTTCAGTTTGTTGCGTTTCTCCGAATTTTCCATACCATTGAATGTTAAGATAAAATTCACCATTGCTTTTTCTCTTTTTCCTGAAGGGTTGAATGCATGTTCTAGTCCAGTTGGCTAACTTTCAAATGCCTGCCTTTCTATAGACGTAATAACTATGTATTAATTGGAAGTTTAAACGAATCAAATTTGTCACCGTACATCTGTTTGCAGGCAAGAATTGTCACTAAGCATCGGGGTGCATCAGATACCACATCCCAATAAGGTGAAATTGATATTTGATTAGGCTGTAGCATAAGCTTGGTTATGCAAAAACATACAAGTAGTTCAATTTTCCTGTTACTGAACTGAACTCTGTATATGTTATTTATATTTGAAGGTTGAAACGGGAGGGGAAGATGCATTTTTTGTTAACAGCTACGTTTGTGGTGGAGTTATCGGTGTTGCTGATGGTGTATCAGGGTATGTATTCCCCTCTGCTGAAATCATTCTTGCTTCATTCAGGTGTGAGTATTCTCTTGTCCAAATGGTTGTACTACTACGTACCCTTCTTTAATCTCTCAATGTTTATTGGTTGTCAGATGGGCTGAAAAGAATATCGATCCTTCATTGTTCTCCCGGGAGTTGATGTCCAATGCTTCATCTTTTGTAAATGATGAGGAGGTACTAGTACTAATCTCAGCAACTCATTTTTCTCTTTACCCTGATTTATTACAGCCTCGGGTGAAGAAAGAGTAAGCTTAGTCACTCACCTGGCATCCTGCATCCATAACATAACAGTATGTCATGACTGATGTTAATTGGAAGTAAACCAAAGCTTGGCTTGTTGATATTTGCCTGTCAGGTGAACAATGATCCGCAGATACTACTGATGAAGGCACATGCGGCTTCCACTTATATGGGTTCAGCAACAGTGTAGGTTTACACTTGCCTGCATGCCTGGCTGAAATTTCTTTGCACAGATTCCCATTGTGTTGCTGAAAGCGAAGAGCCAACTAAATAGCCATAAGAAAAGTTGGTATTGACTTGCTCACTATCTTTCTGATATCTATTACCATGATGCAGAATCGTTGCCTTGTTGGAGAGAAATGGAACTCTTAAAATTGCTAATGTTGGGGATTGTGGTTTACGGGTGTTCCGCAAAGGTAAAACAAATTCAGACAGCTAATGATGGTTTGACTTGATCATGTGGTTGGGTTTCTTCTTACAGAATTTTTCAAAGCAGGATTTTTATCCATCTTGATGCCTCAAACTAAGCATGTAATGTTTTTCTGAGCATTGGTATAGGGAAGATAGTTTTTTCGACATCTCCAGTGGAGCATTACTTCGATTGTCCTTACCAGTTGAGCTCAGAGGCAGCTACTCAAACATATCTTGATGCTGTGGTATGAGTATTGATCTATCTGGAGAATAAGTTTGTTTCAGTCAGTATTCATTCCCTCAATACTTTGCTTGCTTTCTTTAACATTCATATCATTACCCAGTCTGGTCTAAGTCTTTGGTATGGTGGGTCTTTGCTTTCATAGCAGTTTTGCAACTAGCACCTCATCCATGAATGCTTCATTATCCTGTAATGTTGATTCATCTCACGATTTCTCAGTTATTGAGAAAACTATGAAGCCAAAAAAATGTAATTGAATCTGCTTGCAGTGCAGGTCAGCAGTGTGAATCTCTTAGAAGGGGACATCATAGTGATGGGGTCAGATGGACTCTTTGACAATGTTTTTGACCACGAAATCGTTTCAACTATCGTAGATGCCAACCTTAGCAATGTCAGCGAGATTGGTACCTACCGTTTTCCTCATTTTGCCAAATCAACTTGTTTGTTTGTGATCGGAGTTCACCACCCCCACCACATAATATATATATATATATTCTCTGAATGAATGATCATCA
This sequence comes from Limonium bicolor, assembly GCA_023374045.1. Lineage (NCBI taxonomy): Eukaryota > Viridiplantae > Streptophyta > Magnoliopsida > Caryophyllales > Plumbaginaceae > Limonium > Limonium bicolor. Next base: position 371,382,623 of record CM041778.1, on the reverse strand, counting down.
AACAAAAACATATACAGACCTGTTTGTTTTTTTGTTGTGAATGCTTGTAGCTAAGGTTATGGCAAAACTGGCTAGTGACCATTCGAAAGACATGAGGTTCGATTCTCCTTATTCAATAGAAGCAAGATCCAGGGTGAGAGACATCACTGAGTTTTAAACCATCTTCTACAGATAAAAAATTGGAGGGGAGGATAACCTGATCGTTCATCTATATTTATATATACTTTTTAATTTTGTAGGGTTTTGATGTTCCATCTTGGAAGAAGTATCTGGGTCAAAAATTAACAGGTGATTATCAACTGCCCTTACCCTCTGACAGATTGAAATCACAAAATTTTATTTGTTGCGTGGCAGCACACACTTTGTTGGTTGGCCGGTGCTATATTGTTTGATATGCTTATTATATGCATCTTTCTGGGTGGGCGATGGATTGATTGAATAAAGACGCTTTTGCATCATGCAGGTGGAAAACTGGATGATATTACTGTGATTGTTGCCCAGGTTGAGAGGTCAAATGATGTTGTTCCCACCATAGACGACGGAGCTAGCTGTATAAACCAGAAACAAATTTCTAATTGAACATAGACAGATCTGAAAAACTTTGAAAGACTGCATAAAGATGATGCGTCGGAAAGAAATCTTGAATACACGTATTTATCTCTACGTATTTATTCTCATATTTGGTACGGAGAAAACCAATTCCAGAAATTTAGCTTATTCCAATTTGCTGGTAACTCACTGTGAATAGTATTCCCTGCTGAAACGCTGAGAATTGCTATTCCAAACGAGTGACCTGATTATCTAAATACTCGATAAAGTTAAAATATATGTAGATATTCAATTATAATCTTTATTAATATTTTAGTTACATTAATTTATAATATATATACATCTTAATTTATAATAAAAAAATTTATATTTCAAAAAATAAGAAATAAACCATTTTATTATGAGAAAATATATTATAAGTTATAGATATTAAAAAAATATATATATATTAGTATTTAATATAAACAAATATGTTAATACTTGTTAATACTTAAAATAAGGTTATTTTAATTTTAAATGGAATAAGTAATACCACTAGAATAAAAAATATTCTTAGTGATAATATAATAATTGACTACAAGCGAATATATATGTATATAGCTGTCACTTACTATTTCAATATTTATATTGTTCAATTTTTGATAAAATAATTAGTTTATTTTCTTTTAAACATACATTTTTAGTTAAAACAATATATTCAATTAAAGTAAATATTACTTAATGAAGTTCAAAGACATAAATAATATTGGATATGCTAAGAGATGAAAAATAGAGTATATTAGCATATAAAGTTGTTATTTAATTATTAAGCACGGTATGAAATCTATAACTTTGATATATAGTTAAAACCTAATAGTTTGTACGAAAAATTATATAATTAATCATTACTTAACAAGTGCAATATTTATTTATTTTTGCTCCAAAGGAAAAACTTATTTATTAGCCATTATTAGGCTGAGAATGACACTTGTCAAAGTCTAAGAAACTCATACATACACACACGGGGGGATTCAAACTTCCTAAAACCTCTAGGACAAGATAAGGCAAACTTAGCCAAACAATCGGCCGTGGCATTACAAGAATGATTAATTTTAGCAATAGAACAACTATTGAAACAGTGGAAGAGGCGAGTACATTCTTGTAATAGACTCTCTTTAGGCTGATCTTCATGGGTCTTCCTCTGTAGTTGATCGATTACTATCTGAGAATCAGATTCTGCCACAATATTTTGAAGTCCTTCTCTGGCTAGATGAAGGCCATCAAGTATCCCCCAGTTTTCAGCCTCAATGATATTGGTCAATCCCATCTGATGAGCAAACCCGCAAACCCATTCCCCTCTATGGTTTCTGATAACACCAGCAGCTGCCACAGTGTCATCCTCACCCATAGCTGCATCAGAGTTAATTTTGTAGAAACCTCCGGAGGAGACTGCCATCTAACATTACCCAATATGTTGCTTCTAGGTTCATTAATGATTGCCTCAGATTCCTTGGAGGATCTCGTGAAGTCTATTATCTTCTTCCTGATTAGATTAATATCAATCTTCTCTGAACCCGGGAGATTGTTATGAAATTTAAAGTTCCTCCATCACCAGAGGGAGTGACAGGTTATTGCAAAATCTTGATTCCAGTCAGTCTCTCCCACAAATGAATCCCATTTCCTTCTGGATAAGTTCCTTGCTAGCCAATCTTTCATATCAAGTCCTGGTTGAAAAAAGTCTGGACTATGGTTCATGCCATACAGTGCCCAGATGTCTCTGCTCACAATGCAGTCCCTCATGACATGGAGGACATCTTCCTTAGAACCACATACTGAGCAGGTGTCATCCGGATTTAATCCTCTAGAGTGTAATAAGGCTTTAGTTTTTAGTCGCTGATGCGCAAGGAACCAAATAAAAGTCTTCACCTTTTCTGGGATCTTCAATCTCCAGATGAGGTTCCAAAAATTATCCTTAAAACCTGTAGTGAAAAATTTCTCATAGACAGAAGACATTGTTAAATTACCCGAGGGATGGTAAGCCCAAAAAATATTATCATTGGTATCCTCATTGAAAATTTCCTTACTAGCCAGGGAATTCAGTATAACAGAAGGAAGTAAATTGGAAAGACTATCCCATTTCTATCCGCTACCTAATTGCCAGAACTGATCAACAGTTGCTTCCAGATTAATATTAGCGGGTTGGGAGATATAGGAACAGAGAGGTTTATCTATTAACCATTTATCTTTCCAGAAATTAATAAGCTTACCATTACCAAGTTTCCATTTGGTACCTTCAGAGATCAGATCTCAACAGCTAATAATATTTTTCCAGACAGGGGAAGCTCCTTTGATTTCAGGATTCCTGTATTTCTGCAGGAGAATTTTAGCCCAGAGATTATCCTGCTTTTTAAGTAATCTCCAGCTGAGTTTCCCCATACATGCCCGATTCATTGCTGAGGACTTCCTAATGCCCAGACCACCCTCCACTTTAGGTTTGCAAATGGTATCCCAAGCAATTGTATGGAGTTTCCTATCCGTCTCCTTGTGTCCCCACAGAAAACATCTGCTAATCCTATCTAACTTATCACATACAGAAACCGGTAAAGACTGTGACATCATATTGAAAATCGGAACAGAACTGAGCACAGATTTAACAAGAGTTAATCTTCCAGCAAAAGATAAAGATTTCTCCTTCCAACCACTAACTCTATTCTGCACCTTTTCAATCAGTTCCTTGAAATTCTTATTCTGGGTTCTGCCTCTGTAAATATTAATTCCTAAATATTTACCTAAATTATCAGCAATAGGGATCCCTATACTCCTACTGATATGGATTTTCTGTACAGGATTCACGTTTTTAGAGAACATGATGCGAGATTTGTCAAGACTAACCTTACCTCCTGACATCTCACAAAATCCCAAGCGGGCAATCATCATATTGGATAACTTATCTTTAGTGACAGAACCTAAAAGTACTAGATCATCCGCAAAAAATAAGTGGGATAGCTTAGGGCCATTCCTGCTGAGCCTAATGGTATCCCATCTACCCTCTTGGACAAAAATATCAATCATGTGGGAAAACCTTTCCATACAGAGAACAAAAAGATAAGGGGATAAGGGGTCCCCCTGCGTAATACCTCTATAAGGAGAAAACTGATGAGATTCACAGCCATTCCATAAAACCTTCATGGAAACAGATTCTACACAGGACATTAAAAGCTCAACGAAATTAGGGGGGAGATTAAGGCAGTTCAAAGTATCTCTGATGAACCTCCAAGAAAGTCTATCATAAGCTTTCTCCAAATCAATCTTAATGACAGCCCAACCTTTCATACTTTTCACTCTGTTCATAGAGTAAAAAATCTCTTGCATTATAATATGGTTATCCTGAATATTTCTACCAGGAACAATACTAGTCTAGGTGGGGGATATAACCTCAGGAAGGAAGGTTTTGATTCTATTAGCTAGAATTTTAGAGATATTTTTATAAGTGCCATTACATAAGGCTATGGGTGTGAACTGCTTCATATGCTCTGGAGTTGACAGCTTAGGAATCAGACAAAGGAGAGTAGAATTAATGCTAGGATTAACTCTATGAGAGCGAAAAGTGCTCAACACCAGATCATAAACATCTTTTTTGAGTAAATCCCAGTGGTGTTTATAAAACCAAGTTTGGAAACCATCCGGGCCAGGAGCTTTATAGTTATTCATACTCATGATAATTTTATCAATTTCATCATAAGAGGGGAGGCTACTGCACAGGTCAAGAGTGTCTCCAGGAAGGGTGGGGAAATTATGCCTAATAGTTAGGTAACTATCAGAGACTTCCTGTTTAACGAGGTTGCTATAATAATTGACAGCCAGCTCCATAAGGTTTTCCTCACCCTCAACATTCTTAAGAGAGGTAACCTTCACCCTAGCTTGTCTAATCAGAACTTTTATGTGGAAATATTTGGTATTTCTATCCCCAAATTGAATCCAGTTATCTCGCGCTTTTTTGGAACCAAATGATTTCCTGTCTAAGAAGAATAGTTTCCAGCTCCTTTGAGAGGGTGGATTCCAAGTTCCTAAGGAAAGTAGATTGACCTTTCTATAAAGCTTTCTGGATACCTGCTAATCTACCGAGGATTTTCCTTTTCTAAGCAAACACATTACCAAAAACAGTTTTATTCCAAATAGAGAGATCCTCGGATAGAGAGTGCAACTTATGGGTTAAAGAACCTCTAGCTGGCCAATTACTAGCAATGAAAGAATCATATTCAGGATGAGTGGCCCAAGCAGCATGAAATCTAAAAGGTTTAGGAGCAGGGGCTAAATGGGTCTTTTGGTAAAGGTATGACAGAATAGGAGAATGATCAGATCCTATTCTAGAAAGAATGTGATACCCACTATTAGGGAATGAATTGAACCAATCATGAGAAAAAATAGTCCTATCCAATTTAACAAAAATAGATTTATTGCTCCAGGAAAAGTTGTTCCCTTTACTAGGAAGGTCTATAAGTCCATGAGCCCTAAACCAGCTAGCAAAGGCCCTACTGCCCCTATTCAAGTTCCTAACACCACCTTTCTTTTCATTAAGCGATATTATAGAGTTGAAATCCCCAGTCAAGCACCACAGGTTCGAAAACCTATTTCTCAGAGAAGACAATTCTAATCTACTGTTATCATCCGGACTAGCATACACAAATGTACAGTGAAAGGACACCTGATTACAGGTAATAAGAGTATGTATGTACTGGGAAGCAAAACTCACAATAGAAATAGAAACATGATTATCCCAAAATAACCAGAGACCCCTACTGAAGCCCCTAGCTTCAACACGAAAATGGTGCAGATAACCAATCTTAGAACATACAGAATCAACTTTATCGTCACTAATCCTAGGTTCACATAAAAAAATAATGTTGGGATGATGAAGATTTATCAGATTTTTAATATTGGGGATAAAGCTAGGCTTAGCTGCCCCACAAATATTCCAAGATATCATTATGATATTAGCCATCAAAAAACTAAATATATAAACACATAGGAATCACAAAACTTCAGGATCCGGAGGTTCTTTATCCTCAGGAATATACCTCGGAGTCCCTAACTGGAGCTCTGCAGAGGACATTGTAGGTTTATTAGTAAAACCAGAAACATCAGGAAAAATATTAGATTTTGGAGACTTATCAAGACACCTAAGGTTAGATGAGATCACAGTATGACCATCAGGAGCACTACAGTTTTACACAAACTATTAGAGTTAGAGGACTTACAGGGATCTTTAGGGGAGGGAATCTGCATCCCTATGAGGTGTTATGGAGTCTCAAGAATTCTCTCGATCTCAGGAGACTCTTTTGGCGAATTATCCTTCATCTTGGATCTAATACCGTCATCTTCAGGGAACTGATCTGGTAGATCCTCACCCTCCTTTGCTAGAGCTTCGAAGCTGTTAACCAGGGGAGCTCTATCCTTTTCTGAAACTGGTTGAACCACTTTTTTACTGGCTGATCCTCCACTTCTATTAGTCACAGATTTCTTGCCCTTATCAATCTCAGCTACCTTCGATTTATCACTCTTGTTGGGGCCTCTTCTCCTCCTCGGAGCTTTCATCCAAGGGCCAAATGGGTCTTTCTCCTACAACTCTGAATCCTTCTCTTCTTTCTGTTCCGGATTTTGCTCCACCCTGAAACCATCCGCCTATGGAACATCTTCCTTGCTATTCGATGGACAAGAGGACATCTGATGACCAAATTTACCACAAAGAAAGCACAAGCTATGTATGCCTTCATAAACCACCCGATGAACTCTGTTCTTGAATCTAAATTTCCCTACCAGAGGCTTTGAAAGATCCAATCTAACATATACCCTACCAAACACGATGCTCCCATATTTAGACCGGATAAGTTTACTTTTTGAACTTTTCCAATCTTGCTACCAATAAGTGAGAGGATGCTTTCCTTGAGATAAACAATCTTGAGATCAGGGAAGTTAATCCACACACTCAAATCCTTTAAAGTTTCCGATTCAGTGTTAAAATCTTTAGAAAATTTCCTGATCGTGAGGTAATGATCAGAGACAATCCACGGACCTCCGCTCATGATGAAATCCCTATCATCCTTACTATCAAATTTGATCACAAAATAACCATTACCCAGCCCAACAATTTCAAAGTTCTTCGTAAGCCTCCACAGTTGGGTAAGTCTTTCAAACATTATCTGAATAGGAAAGCTTTTACCCAAAAGTTTCACTATTACAACATTCCTCCATTATTGACTAACCTCACGTTCCATGTCCATGGTGAGCCGAATAACCGGACATAGTGGGTCGTCATCCGCCAAGTTAACTTCCTCAAGCATCTCTTCGTCGTCGGACCATTCTTCTTCGGACTCCACTACCACTTCCTGAACCTTAGCCGCGTCAAGAATCTCCTTAAACGACCTCCCATCTTGAAACCCAGATGCAGTACTTCTGGAGTCAGAATCTACAAACGTGGGGACCACATCTTGAATATCCCTGGCTTCCGACCGAAATCGCTTCCTTCTGCTCGCGGAATTACTTTCTCCGTCCATAGAATTAGCTTGAAACTTAAACGTAGGACTCGATCCAAAATTGGGATCTTGGGGATTTGTCATGATTGACACCACTTCGGAGCACGCTTAGGACGAAAATGATTAGAGCACCGGAAAAACGCAGTCAGGCCTTGAAGCGAAAACTAGATTACGAGGGAGAAGAATAGCAACCCGATTTGATATTGGGCACTCAAAAGAGAGATTAGAATCTGTAGAGTAGAAGAAATCACGGGCGTCGCCGCCCCCAAAGGACACCGATCACTGTCGTCGAATCGAAGAAAACGGGGAAGAAGCAAAAGCCAGAGGGATTCGACAAGATGTCGAAAACCCTAGAAGAAGGAGTAGCACGCGCCACGCGTACTCATATCACCTCTAAGGTATACAATAATGTTTGAAAATATCTTCTACCCTATCAAGTGCAATATTTATACTTCATCCTTCTGAAATATACTACAAATATTTTGTACTATAATAATTTTAATATTATTAGAAGTTTACATTGTATTTAATTAGTTTCTTCCTTTCCTTGTAAAATGTTTTATTAAATTTAAATAATTAGTAATAGTTTTAAAAGACTATTTATCCTCATATGAACAGTAGTATGATGTTCAAGTTATATAAATTACATTCATATTACATGTTAGTATAATGTTTTATTTTATGTTCTATATACTCAATAATTTTATACAAGTTTCTATTCATATTATTAATCTAATATTATCTAGAAAATTTAAATAGTAAATTTTAAAAAATTATTTATTGACTTATTTTGTGGGTTCTTATTATTATGAAAAGTAAAATTTATTAATTATTTCGTAATATTTATATTACATATTTTCAAATTAATATATGTAATTAAAGTTTATATTTTATCATACAAAAATTAATAATAATGTGTTACTTATCAATATAGATTCGTAATTGTATACTTTATATCAAGTCTATTTCTATCATTATTCTGCCAACCAAACAAAAGAATATCAATTCAAGTATTCACATCATAACAACCAAATGAGGTTATATTCTATTCTTAGAATTCCATTCCAGTAATTTTATTCTAGGAATTAACATTCCAATAACCAAATGACCCGTATGTCTTCTGTGACGGGAATTGTTCGACATGTAAAAGATAAAGATCTTCTTTGTCTAACAAAAAGGAGTTGATTCAGTGATTATTGGAGAGGAAATTAGTTGATTCTCAAAAGAAGCTGATTCTTTTTTGGGAATTTCACGATATACTCCTGAGGTTTGAGCGAATTTCACGAGATATCCCTGAGGTTTTATTTTCACTACGATACACCCCTAAGGTTTCATTTTCTTTACGAGATACTTTTGAGGTTTCATTTTCATTATGAGATACCTCTGAGGTTTCAATTTTATTACGGGATGCCCCTCCGTTCAAAGTCTGATATATATTATATTTTTCATATCCCTATTTTACCCTCACACCGTAACCTCAGGGGTTTATGGTCAAATTATTTTATAAATTTTAAAAATAAACAAAATACACAAAAAATTAAAAATCATATAAATTTTGAAATCAATTTTAAAAAATGAATATAATTAAATAAGCGAAAAATAAAAAGAAATGATGAAATAACAAAAATTAAACTATTTTAAAAAATAAACCTAAATTGTTAAAGTGTTACATAGTGATGACTTAAAATCGTAAAAAGTTGATAACAATAATATGAATAATATTAATAGTAACAATTATATAGTACATAGAAAAACTCATTATTTAAAATTAAAAAATAAAGTATAAAACCATAAAATATGATCATTTTTTTGTGATTGTTGATATCAAATAATATATTTGTTAATAAATTTTTATAGTTTATAATAATTTAATATATTTAATGTAATTGCTATAACTTTTTCGATTTTAAGTCACCGCTGTAATATTTTTTAAATTATGTAACAATATATATTTTCCAAATAAATTTTTTTTTATTGTTTTGTTATTTTTATTTATTTTTGATATTATGAATTTAATTCTTTTTGATTTTATAATTTTTATTCATTTTTAAAAACTGAATTCAAAATTTAATGATCTCTATTTTTTTGTGTATTTTATTTATTTTTAAAATTTATAAAAAAATTGGCCATAAACCCTTGAGGTTACGGTGCGAGGGTAAAATAGGGATATGACAATTTTAATATATAAGAAGTTGAACAGAGGGGCATCCTGTAGCAAAATTGAAACCTTAGGGGCATCTTGTAATGAAAATAAAACCTCAGGGATATATCGTAAAAAAATGAAACCTTAGGGGTATTTCATAGTGAAAATGAAACCTCAGGAGAACCTCAGGGATATATCGTGAAATTTCCCTTCTTTTTTCTTTCCATTTTGTTCCTACACACTCGCTGCCAATCCGAATCCTGCTAACCACACTTGGTGTCATCAGGATCGCATGCTCTCATCACCACTCATTCCACCGAGGTCGCATCCTTGGTCTCCCAATGGAAGACCGCTCATGATCTCTTGACTCTTCTGGCATAAACTTATGGCAAACCTTCACGCAGTCACATAACCATGGCCTCAAAGTTGGACAATCGATCACTGTGTATATTCACTCGTTAAAGATTGACTGATATGCTCGCTTCACTGGGCTCCCCTGTATATGTCGAAGATTTGAATGATTATGTTGTAAGTTCGTAAAGTAGAAAATCAGAAGCCTTAGTACGAGACTGACAGAGAGCAGAAACAAAGAACGAGACAGAAAGCGTTTAGAAGAAAAACTCCGCATCAATCTTTATGATAGCTTTGAAAACTCCTCACCTGATATGTTCAACACTTTGAACAATCACTCTCACATCTAATTCTAGACAAAGCGTTGATCACTATCAATAACTCTCTTCTCTCTCAAAGATTATATTTTTACGCTAGAAGCTCTACCTTTTCTGATGTTTTTGCTGTACATTTATAGTACTTGGAGGCAGATAACAACCTCCTAAATACTACAAAAATCTGTATCTAAAACTAAATATAAATACAAAATCAAGATCCTAAAATATCTCTAAACTGGTTTCCTAGTATAATGTTGGCGCCTCTGATTTTACTTCTTCTGATTATTGAGTAAATATTATGTTAAGATCTTCTACTCAAAAGCTGACTGTAGAGGTTGTTGAGATAATATAGGCAAGCCTTGGTCTGGTAATTTAGCCACATAAAAAACCTTCAGTAATTATACATTTACAATTTCCTCCTTTTTTGATGTGAGCAAACTTTGTATGGTGAGATAATGTAGCATTCCTCATCAAGATATGCATTCCCTCTTAAATCGAGCATTCCCCCCGAATATGTTAAAATCTTACAGCACTTGAACGAGATTTGATTAATCAAGTAACATATTCAAATTATCCACCATATTTCCTCCATTTTATGAAATAAAATAATTGTACTAAAAAGTATATCTCACGAAGTGTAAAATAGCAGCAAGATCATGAAAATGGCATTTTATATAAATTCATGCGTAGGAACACAGAACATAAGGATAGTTTCCATAGAAAAGGCATGAAGTAGTGGCAGGGTCAGGATAAGGCTGACTAGGACGCTGGCTATCGAAATTAAATGCAACAAGACAAAAACAAAAGACCACACATACTTCAAGAATACATATGGCCAAGCGTTGAAATATAGGTTAGGTCTTCAAGAACAGCTTCTGCAAATTTCTTCATCTGCTTAGGTAGACAGGTTAGAAGCTCTGAGGGTTGTGAAGGCACACCCGAAGCCTTTAGTGGTTGTTTAACAATACACTGATCATCGTTCAGTTCAAGACCCATATTGGAGAGAGTTTTGGATCCAATCATGATTATGATCCGGAGGCGTAAAATCTAGAGGTACAACATGAACAATTATTTGTGTAAACTCGTGCAATATATAGTGGGTAAGGCTGATACGAATCTTCGTTTGTAGAGTTGCACAATTCCTTTATTTCTTCCCAGAAAACCTCAGTTCTAGTCTTGGACAGGGTTGTTCAACCTTGTGCTGAGGCAAAACTAGCATCTAAAGTTGGAAGATACTTGTACAACCAGAAGCGAATCTCCCTTTTCATGTTACCATTCGATAATCTTTTATGGGATAGGAAGAGAAGACTAGCAAAAAGAACAGTATGAAAGCCATTGGAGAGGTAAAAATGTGCGCAACAAAGAAACTGGCGAAAATGGTGCGGGAAGCTTGCAGAGAAAATGGTGAGCGTAAAGTGACCAGCGAAAGGGGGTTCTATGCGAGGGAAAAGTTGGTCAAGTGGAGAAAGCTGGAAATTTAAGTGGTGGTAATAAATGGATATTGCCACTAGATGTTCAATGTTCCAACTTAGAATTTGATCTGGATCAGCCAAATTAATAATCAAGAAATGTCACGGAAAGAAAAGTAATTCTCACTTAATTATGGAGTTTAAATGAAATATTAAAATATAGGGAAAATTACATCGCCCACCCATGACGTTTGGCGAAATTACACAGCCCACCCACGAGGTTTCAAAAATTACTTTGCCCACCCATGTGTTTCCATAATTTTACATCCAGCAACTTTTCTAATATTGATCACTTAAAAGATGTTAAATGATATCCAAATTTGATGAAACTTTACATGGACGATATTAAAGAGTTATATTTTGGTAAAACGTGAATCCAATGTTTTTGAATCTCATATATGAATCCGTGGGACCTGTTGAACCTGTCTCATGTTCATTGGGTCCCACAGTCATATATACCTTAAAAAACTTTGGATTTGGCATTGAACAAAAATATACACCTTAGCATCGTCCATGTAAAGTTTCATCAATTTGGATATCATTTAACCATCTTTTAAGTTGATCAATATTAGAAAAGTTTCGGATGTAAAATTGTGGAAACATGGGTGGGCAAAGTAATTTTTGAAACCTCGTGGGTGGGCTGTGTAATTTCACCAAACGTCATGGGTGGATGATGTAATTTTCCCTAAAATATATGTCACACTTCACTCTAAAGTACCAAGTTTAATGCACACAATAGAAGTCAATACGATAAATTAAAAGAATACACCTTTGTCTACATTGAAGATCCGCAGTGCAAGACTGAAGGAAGTTAATGTTTCACGTGGAAGAGCTTTGGTGAAAGTGTTTTCCAATTATTGATCAGTGGCACAATGAGGGAAATCCACAATATTCTCGCCAACTTGATTTTAAGAAAAGTGGTGAGGAAACTCAATATGTATAATTATTGAATGTTGAACTAAATCCTTCGTCAGTGCAATGTTGAAGGGAATATCGTAGTAGATTGGCACAGGAGACTAAGGAACATCATAGTCATCCAATTGATATTGAAGGTAGTGGATGTAGGTGCATAAAGCAGTAGCAACGATATATACAACTTCAATGTGGAAGAGTGCAATATGTGATTGACTCTTAGAAAAATCGAGACACCAGGCTTGAACTAACCAATTTGGGGCAAAACCAGAATAAAATTTTTTTATCAGTCTCGATCTGTAAAAGCTCTTAGGAAAGAAGGCGGATCCTACATGAAAGTCCAAACCAAAGTTAGTAGAGTATGATTTTCTTTCATATGACGAGAGCATCCAAAGTGCATCAGCCACCAATTTGGAAAGTCTTTATTATCTTGAGAAGAGAAAACAGTTAGTGCCGCTTAGGGACCCATTGTTGTCTCGGACTGGGACGTCTAGGATTGATATAAAGCTGAGCATATTTAACTGTATTAGACTGACCAAGTCGAGCATTTTTACGTTGAAGCTTATGACATGAACGAATATGGTGATCATGTATATGATAGTAACTACACTCTACCCTTACATGCGAAGCAACATTCACAGTAGTAGTATACGAAGTTCGTGGATTAGCAATACTAGGATATCTAGTACGATCAATCCTAGTCTGTAAATTTTGTTTCTGAGGTAAAACATTAGACGTTGATGAAGTAGTGCCATAAAACCCTAGACCAGCATGCCCTTGATTAGGTCGACCTACCATTTCATTAGTTTAGCTTTTCCTTTATACCAAGAGGGATTTTCCAAAGTCATAATGTCTAATTTTCTGCTAAGTGCATCACACTGCCTTTGTAGATCAGCATTACTCTGACGTATCCACTCATTATCAGCTCTGAGAGATTGAATTTCTTTTTCTGCCCACTTAGGAAATAGAGCTCAGTTTAGTATTGATAGGTGCAGTAAACGTAGATTGAACAACCTTAGCTGAGTTCAAGACTAGCTGAGATGCCAACTCCTTATTTTGTTCTTTCAAGACAACCATCTCTTCTTGTAGTTTACTAATCACAACAAGAGACTCAGTGGTATGTTCCTGTTTCGCTTCCAAATCCCAAAATTTTGAAAGAGCATCTTTCAACATATCAAACACTTGAGACTTAGTAGAACTATCATAAAAATCATTCAAGCTTTGAGAACTTACCTGATCCCTTATGAGAGATTGAAGTACCTTATCTTCAGCCATCAAACACATAGTTTCATAATATTTGGCAGCGTCAGCATGAGACCGATGGATAGCAGTCATGCAATAATGTGTTGCATTGCTTTCTATGCCATCTAATTTAGCATCATCCTCACCCCACACGGCGGCTGTCATGCATGACTCACATCCTCAATGTTATGGAGATTTTGATGGTAAAGGACAATCCTTTATCAAATGTCTTGTTCGGTGACATTAGAAACATTCATGCTTGCTGGTATTATACTCACGTTTAGAATTTCCACTATGGTAACCTCCACGTTTTCGACTAAGAATGCGCTTTAGTCCTTGAGCTGGCATAGTTATCTCATTCTCCATGTCACTATCATAGGCCCAGTCTGGCATTTCGACAAATTTCATAGATGATAATTTTTTCATTTTCTCAAGAAGCGATGTATAGTTAAGCCAGTCCTTGGTTAGTGAGTCAAGAAATCTATCATTCATAGTTTCATTGAAAGAGTTACCCCAACCGTTTTGAGTTCCATAATCACTTGATTGAACCTTTCCACCGTCAGTGCTAGACTCGCGCCCTTTGACATCTTGAAGTTGTTAAACTCTCGTTGAACTGTTTCTCCTTGGCTTTCCAGATTGATTCTATTCCTTGATAAGAATTCTTTAGATAGTCCCATACTCCTTTTGTCGTTCTTATACCTAATACTCTTCCTTTATCTTCATCAGACAAGGAGGAGACAAGAATGCGAAGAGCTAGTTTATTCTTGCTTAAAAGATTTTCATCGGCTTCTGTCCATTGATCCTCAGGTTTGGTTTGTCTCACACCTTTCAGTAATGACAGTAGGTTTGTAATCTCCTTGCAACACAACCTTCCAAATCTTGTAATCCACGGACATCAATCGATCTTCCATCTGTTCGCACCATTTGGAATAATTGAATTTCGTTAACCTTGGTGCTTTTACATAATACGAACTTATCTTTCACGATCTACCCAGAAGTGTTAACCTCTATACTGGGTAACCCTGCTCTGATACCACTTGTAAGTTCGTAAAGTAGAAAATCAGAAGCCTTAGTATGAGACTGACAGAGAGCAAAAACAAAGAACGAGACAAAAAGTGTTTAGAAGAAAAACTTTGCTATCAATCTTATTATTGATAACTTGAAAACTCCTCACCTGATATGTTCAACACTTTGAACAATCACTCTCACGTCTAATTCTAGACAAAACGTTGATCACTATCAATAACTCTCTTCTCTCTCAAAGATTATATTTTTACGGTAGAAGCTCTACCTTTTCTGATGTTTTTGCTGTACATTTATACTACTTGGAGGCAGATAACAACCTCCTAAATATAAATATTCTGTTAAAATCTTCTACTCAAAGGCTGACTGTAGAGGTTGTTGAGATAATATAGGATTGCCTTGGTCTGGTATGATAACATTAAAAAGAAGAGAAAATAAGTTGACTGATTCTATAAAGGTGAATTCTTGTATACCTTTTCAATTTAAAGGGGGGGGGGGGGGTATGGTCAGCGCGTAGATGGTGCGGCTGGTCCATACAAAACTTTGCACGGGAGTGATGATGTGGCAGTGCAGTCAGCTGCTGACTGGACTGCTTTTTATTATATTAACTTTAATTGATTGTAGTTTTTAAAATATAAATCCAAAAAATTAAAAAAATATATCATTATTCATCTAAATTCGTGCTCTTCAAAACAAGACCAGACATGGATATGTTTTGACAACTTTAAAATTTTATATTATTTACAAAACAATAATAATACATTACAAAACAATAATGATTTTATTGGTTCTGAAGTTTGTTATCTAATTCACCACTTATTAGGTAATAAATCAGAATATCATATTTAATAAATCATAATATCATATTTAGTGAATCATAATACCAAAATTACTGAATCATATCTTTATTCTAGTGTATCATCACAAACATATAAAAATAAATATTTTTATGCAATAATACAATACAAAACAATATTTGATATGTATGAAAAATACACGATTCACTATATAAGGTTTAAAATACACCATACAACAATAATAATACACTACAAAACAAAAATGATTTTTATCAGTTCCGAAATTTGTTATGTAATTCACCACTTATTAGTTAATGAATCATAATATCAATTTGGAAAAATTACATTGTCCACCCATGAGATATTGGGGAACTACAATGCCCACCCATGAGCTTTAAAAAGTTACAATGCCCACCAATAAGATATTAAGAAATTACAATGCCCACCCATGAGTTTTAGAAAATTACAGTGCCCACCCATGTACTTATCAAAATGAGGTTGAAAATCAAAGATCTAAGTAAATTTTACAATTTATTAATCAATTCAACTATATAAAGCAATAAAAAAATCTAATTTACACCGTGCAACGTTAGTGTGATGAACAGAAGAAAAAATGTGCAAAAATTAAGAGGAATCACATATATGTTCACCTCATTTTATTTGATTTTATTTCTTTATTTTGTTATTTTTAGGCATGTTTCATTTATTTGACTTCTAAGTGGTCATATAAAATTAATTTAGGGTTGTTTAATTTTCTTACCCTTGTCTAAGTTGTTTGTTAAGTTAATCATTACTTTACATATTCGATTTCACCTCTTTTTGATAAGTACATGGGTGGGCATTGTAATTTTCAAAAACTCATGGGTGGGCATTGTAATTTCTTAATATCTTATGGGTGGGCACTGTAATTTTCTAAAGCTCATGGGTGGGCCTTGTAATTCCCCAATACCTCATGGGTGGGCAATGTAATTTTCCCTATCAATTTTAATGAATCATAATACAAAATTAATGAATCATATCTTCATTAGTGTATCAACGTAAAAATAAATTTTTTTAAACAATAATATAACACAAAACAATATTTGGTATGTAAGAAATATACATGATTCACCATATAAAGTTTAAAATACACCATACAACAATAATAATACACTACAAAATAACAATATCGATTCCGAAATTTGTTAGCTAATTTACCACTCTTAGTTAATGAATCATAATATCAAAATTAATGAATTATATTATGATTTAGTGTATCATCATATACATGTAAAAATAGATTTTTTTAAAGTTGTCAAAACATATCCATGACTGGTCTTGTTTTGAAGAGCTTGAATTTAAATGAATAATTATATAATTTTTTAAAATTTTGGACTTATATATTAAAAGTTACAACTATTTAAAGTTAATATAAAAAAAAGCAGCCCATTCAGCAAAATAGTCCAGTCATCACCTGACTGGACTGCCATATCATCATCCCACTCCTAAAATGTGTGCGGACAGTCCGCAGCCTCGTATTTGTTGGGTATGGTACCCCTTTCTAATTTGACAAGTGGAAATTGAGGGAGATTTAATGGTTAAAATATTCTCCCATCTATGATCCTATGGTTAACCTTAACTATAGTAACCCAATCTCTCACATCCATCAATTATAAACAGCATAAACTCTTACATAATTTGATGAAATTTCCTTTTCATTTTAGATTACACCTGTTTTTTCTACCACTTTGTTCTATAAGACTTAAATACTCAAACAAAAATTTATTTCAAGCAAATGAATTCATGAATATCATTAGAATAGACTATCATTCTAAAAAATTAATTTACAATAAGTTAATATTCAAGCACGCAAATGAACACATATAGGATGAATATAATTGTCCAATTATATTAGGTTAATTTTTTTAAAAAAATATTATTCTTAATAATGTAATTTAGTTATTTGAATAAAATTTTAAAATTTGTGAAACTATTTGATTAAATATACAAATAGGTTTTATACTATTACCATTCATTATTTAACTATGTTGACATTAAAATTTAATAGCACAAATCTAAAATATTAATGTAGTAACTCAAAAAATTCTAGATAAAAAGAAATAAATAACTAATATTATCTAACTTGATGAAAATTTTGGTCTTGATGTAATGAAATGATGATTTTAAACACTATCTTGAAAAATTATTGATTTAAACAATATAAAAAGTGAATATTAGAAATGTACGTGATACTATAAAATATATGAAGATAACTAAATTGTAACTGCGAAAACTTATTGGAGGACAATGTATGAGATAAGAAAAATATAAAGGGTGTATTTGGAATTTTACTATATAAAAGAATGAACTCAATATTTTATTTAATGCTCGTAATATCGCCTAAAAACCGTAAGTCTTCATCTCACCTGGGTTTTCCACCTAATGAAAAAGAGATCATAGGGGATACAATTTCAAAATGTAGAGTATCTTGCTTATATTAAGGTAAAGTACATTTGTTTATAAAAAAAGTAAGATATGTACATACACACCAAATTTAACAGAAAATACTTATAAAGCAAAAATGTATGGAGTGTCAAGTACCACATTTGGATGTTGGTTAAAAAATGTTTGTAGAATTATACTCTTTGGGTTTGGTGAGGGTCGATAATGAAAAAGTAGAAGAAAAAGAACCATTAAGTGTATGTCATTAGGTTATACCAAACAACTTTCCTTTTGTTGTAAATGAGAAAAAGAGAGATTACCGAGAGATTGCAAAGAGATATGAAAGAGAGGCAACTGATCTTCTTATTTTAGTATGAGTATACAAAGGCTCTATTTATAGAGAATAAGGTACATGCGGTAAAAATATGTAAATAACTGGTAAGAGGTAAAGTTCGTCATAAATATATCTACTTATAACACCTTCCTCATTATTATTTTTGTTGTCATGCCAAGTTATTATTACTGTTGGGCCTAACTTAAGGTGAAGACCTTGAATACGAGTGATATGGTTCACTCTCAATGTCATCATTGTTTTGGTTTAGGGCTAGGAAAGATTATTACGATTGTACAATTTTTTTTCTCCTTAAAGAGGAAAATTGATTACAGTTTCATGTGATTCTTAATCAAAGGGCTATTTTATAGTATTTAGGTTTCTAAAAGTTTTACAACATACCACTTTATGTAATGAAATTTTATTCCTTACCATTAATTAGATGATCAAACTCCTAAATCCCAAAGTTTAAGATATAATATTTGAACCTTTTATCCTAGAATCCTAAACCCTAAAATCATATACCCTTTAAATTTAAGGTAATTTAAATCTCAGCCCTAGAGTTGAAGCATAAAACCCTCACTATATAGCTTAAAGCTTAATTATGAAGGTAAAACTTTGAATCTACAATCTTAAGCTTGTGAAGTAAGGTTGATATTTAATGCAGTACGTATGTGTATGTACGGTAAATTTTGGGAATCTCGGTGGTATATTATTAAGTATCCCTTTATTAAATTGAAAGTGATTATAAAGTATTACAAGGACCAAGACCAACTAAAATGTAAAATACACAAGGGGCGTCCATGATAGCCCAAAACGGTCGTGCTGGGTGGTATAAGACCCCATGATCCATACAAAGTGGATGAAAAAGAAGACATAAGATTCGTTAAGATCCATAAAAGAGTAAAACTAAGTAAACTAAAAATTACAAAGAGATGGAGGATCAGAATTACTGAAAGTCTTTTGATACGTATGTAGACTCCTAAAAGAGTTCATAATAACTTTGATTTATTTATTTTCATCAATCACCAACTTTCATTACAGTCTTTAGTTTAATCTCATCATCTGTCTGTTAACTGAATATTTTGTGAAAATAAAAAAATTATTAATTCATAGCTTACCTGCTATGAGTTATATCATGTTGTAGATAGGTGTTTCATATATATATATTTCAATGTCAAAACCAAAATATCATAGTTATTTCTACATATCGTAAATTAGCAAAAAAAAATACAAAAGTAATCACCTTATTAAAATCTTTTAGTCTTGTTACACAAAATAGTTAGGGATTTATGAGGTGAGCTTTTACAGTTATGTAGTTTGGCCCAAAATCTCATATGATGACATACAAGTTATTTTTTTTTATAATATAAGATCTATTAAAGATGCAAAACAACAATATTTCTACGAAATGAGTGCTAACGTAAGACAATCTATCTCAAACCCTCTAGTTTTACCTAAACCTACTTTTGACACAAATTGTAAATATAGCAATAGAGTTTGAACTTGTGAAAATATTACAAGTGTGTGTACCTATTTGTCATAAGCTATTAGGTAAAAAAACACCTCAATACTTCAACTAAGAACTTGTACTTATATCCAGTGTAAATAACGTATATTAATAAAATTTCCCGACATTTCCTTCATATTCATTGTTTTTCAATCTAACTCAAATCGTAAAGTATAAATGTTATACAGTTAAAATAATATTATAACCATTTTACAAATTCATGATATATAACAAATGATAGGATAATATGGAGTATGAAATAAATATGTAAGTAAGTAGAATTTATTTATATTAAAATAGAAACAACTGTTTTAAATATTTATTAATTTTGCTTAATAAAAAAAAGATAATTAATATATATTTTGAAGTTGTAATTATTATTTTTATTTTGAAGATACATTGATGAAACTAATTCTATTTGATATAATTAGTTTTCAATAATTAAAATAATTAATAAATATATATAGTATGAATTTAAATTATTATATTTGAAATTCATCACCTCATAACTATAAGTCAATTAGGGGTCCCAAAAATTGAGTTCAATAAATCCCATTAACTAGAAACAAAAAAAAAAGATTAAAACAAATATACTTATTAGAGTCATTAGAAATTGGTTTTATGAAAAGAAAATTATAGATTTGTTGAATGAAATTTTTGTTAGTGTTTTATTTATTTTATTTGTTAATAGAAATATATGTCTCTGATCTAAACTATCTAAACACAATAGATCTAATCTTCATTTTTAAAATTGTATGCAAAATATCCTATTAAATAGGAAAAAGAAGAAAAGTAACAAAACAAAATAGATAGTGGAGCAAGTTTGGAAAGTTACTAGTTTCCATATATTTATTAAGTATTTTTATTAAAGACTTTCAAGTTAAGTTAACTCATGGTTAACAAACAAATAAATTAGTAAAAATCTTAAACAATATATTCCACATGTCAACTTATAATTGGATTATAAAAAGAGGGAATGGTACCCTCTTATTTTAAGAGGGGTACCCAAGCATGCACCTCCTATAAATTCTCCACCACTAAAGAGTAGCTCAATATCTAACAAAATAGAAGATTATAATAATACTCGGTAGTTATTATGTAGTAATACTAATTATTCTTCATACAGCATGTGCCTAATTTTCAACAGAAAGAAGTTTTACGATCACCGCTATCAAATCAAATTAATTGTTAACAAATTACAGCTGATACTGCGGAACTCAAAACGAGCGTATGAGTGTTTCATCTCCCCATTTCAGATAGACGATTATTGTCTCCGTGTGAGCGAGACTTCACATTTTGCCAAAGAGACAAGGTGTCTTCGATTTCTCTCCCTATCATGGCGGTCTCATCAAAAGAAAATGCCAAGGACAATAACAATGTTGAAGGCATATACTCTCTAAATGATGATCTTCTCCTCAATATTTTAGAGTATCTTCCTTTGCTGGTTGTCATGGAATTTTCTTGCGTCAATAGACGCTGGGATGGTCTATGGAGTCGGGTACCAACTTTGTCATTTGACTACAAAGCCATATCAAGTTTCAAGATTTCTCAGTTTTTGCTTCTTTCATCGACACACATTTGCTTCTGTATAACTCGGCTTCAATTCGCAAGTTCACTCTCGTTTTAGATTCTATATCCAAATACCATAGTAAGCTTGCCATTTGGTTACGCACTGTGATTAATCGGTCGATGGAAGAATTAGAATTACACTGCTTTTATGGCACAATCAAATTTCCTCGGCTCCTCTCCTCCAATCGAAAAATAAAGAAAATGTTTCTATTATGCAATAAAATTGAAGTTCCTATGGGTGTTATAAGTTGGACTTACTTGAAGTCCTTGATTTTGTTCGGGATTACGTTCCAAAACAATGATGCAATAAATGTCATACTGGTCGGATGCCCTACTATGGAAGAATTAAAGATAGAAGGTTGCCACAACATTGTCTCGTTGGACTTTTCACCATTAGTCTCTCTTTTGAAGTTCAAGTGCATGAACCTGTTTTCTGACGGGAGAATTTACTACTGGAATCTTCGGTCTATAATCTTACATGGATCATATCCTCATAGGATCCATTGTTTGCACAATTCTTCGTTTCTAGTTGACGCTGAGCTGGAGTATTTTTTATATGACGATTATATGCCTCCTGAATATGCAACAAATATATTAAGCTCAGTTTCTAATGTTGAGAAACTAATCTAACGTTGTGCTTCTGTTCATGGGTATTTGCAGCAATAACATCATCTAAAACATACAAACAATACAGATTTAGTAATTAGTGAAAACTAGTAACACTTATAAAAATGTATATGATGAAAGCAAAATACTCACAGTTTGAAGCTGGCCTATGTAAGCCTGAACCATCTCATTGTTTCCCAAGCAGTGTTCAACAACCGCTCCCAAAACCATGAAAACAATTTAAAATTTTACAGGCGTGTAGTGTGTATGTAGAAGTGCTGCTCTTCAAAATTTCAGCACAATCGGAACCAATTTGTTTCCAAAAATGTCACCCCGAAGTTGCACAAAAACACTATTTATAGTGCAGTTATGATTTTTTGCAAGTTTAAGCATCTACTCTGACAACTTATGGACATTGAAACACTTTGAAATTTTGCAGGTGAGTATTATGTATTTAGAAGTGCTGATTTTCCAAATTTTAGCCCAATCGGAGCCAAATTTCTTGTAAGGATGTCACACTGAAGTTGCACAAAATCATTGAATTATAGTGCAGTTATGATTTTTGTTGCAAGTTCGAGCATATATCTTAACAACTTCTGGACATCAAAATGCTTTGAAATTTTGCAGGCGTGTAATGTGTATGTAGATGTGCAGATCTTCAAAATTTCAGCCCAATCGGAGCAAATATGTTTATAAGGATGTCGCCCCGAAGTTGCACATAAACATTGAATTGTAGTGATGTTATGATTTTTTTTTTCAAGTTTGAGAATCTATCACTACTAGAAAACAGCCTATTTGCTACGGAATTAGCGACGGACCAAAATCCGTCGCTATTTAGCGATGGAATAGCGACGGCTTAGCTGCGGACGGTTTTAGCGACGGAATGGCGACGAATTAGCGACGGAACAATGGCGGGGCGAGTGGCGCGCAAATTTCCCAAAATTAGCGACGGAATTAGCGACGGACAAGTCTGTCGCTAATTACTTCTGAAAACCACACGCTCCCACTTATTTTAAATGACGCCGTTTCACTTATATTTTAGCGACGGATTTGCGACGGACTGAGTCCGTCGCTAATTCGCTTAGATTAATCAGACGCGATCTTCTTCTTCTTCTTCCCTGCGTGCATATCTCTCCTCTCCTCCCCTCTCCTCTCCTGCGCGCACCAGACTACCATTCCGGCCAGATTCAGGCTCCGTAGCCGCCATTAGCTAGTTTTCCGGCCACCGAAACGTCCCAGACAACCTCTGCATACTCCTGCAACTTCACTGCGGCAAATTTGGTTAGTTTCAGCCAATTCTAGGGTTACGAAAATTGAGTTAAAAATTTGTAAATTTGTGGGTTATTGTTTATTAATTGGTGCTATGAACTGGTGGTTATTGGCGTGTTGTTGGTTTGTGAGTATTATAGTTGCTAATTTTGTATTTTTGTTTAATTTTTCACTAATTTTAGTGTTACATATATATATATAACCGAAAATGGCATGGGTATATCGAAATTCAGTGTTGTGTGCTTGCAAAATTGTGTTGTTAGAACTAATAATGATTATTAGTATGTATTAGTTAATTTCAGTTGTCAATTCTTACTTTTATGGATAGTTTTACAAATTTTAGTTCCAAATGGCATGGGTATATCTAAATTGTTAGTATACAAATAGGGGAGACTATGTCGAATTTTTTAAATTTATTAGTTTGAACTAAAGTAGTGTTGATAATCACCGTATTTTATATTTCGGTTGGTCTCCTCCCTCAGGCGTTGTCTTTCTCCAGTCCAGTTCGTTCTTCGATTGATAAATGTGAATCGTCATCAACCCGATAGGTATGAGACCTCGTCATCACCTCCCGACTTCTCAGCTTTGGTAACTGGTGGTGCTTCTGGAATTGGGAAAGTTATGATAATTTAACTCTATAATTAAGTTGATAAAATCAATCAAGTTGATAATTTAACTGTATAATTAACTAAAGTAGTGTTTTATTAGTATTAACTAAATAGTGTTTTTATTATTAACTAAAGTAGTGTTTTATTAGTATTAACTAAAGTAGTGTTTGATTAGTATAGGTATGAGACCCGATAGGGTGTGGATGTATGTTGAGAGAACCTTTGAGAGGGGTAGAATGTACGAGAGTCAGCTACGGCAAGCGGAACCAACACTGAATGCGCAGACTATAAACCTTAAGATGGAAAAGGATTTTCCACTTTGGTTTCGTTCACATGTGAGGGTTTAAGTACATTATTGACTACATCATTATATACATGATTATGCACATTGACACTAACTTGTTATGTTACAGTCAAATGTTGTTTCCACACCGAACAAATTTCTTTGTAGTTTGGCACAAGGTCCATTGAACATGGCAGTTTCCTACTCGGGTTTCTATGTAAATGGATACAAATTTCATAAAGAATCTTATTCACAAGAACGAACAACATATAACTGTGGTGTTTGCATTTCTGGGACAAACTATGCTGATTCGGAGTATGATTATTATGGGGTGCTGAAGGAGATTATTGAACTAGAGTATCCCGCTTTGCCGGTCAAGAAAGTTGTAGTGTTTAATTGTCACTGGTTTGATCCGGAAAAGAGAGGAGTACAAATACATCCTCGATATAAACTGGTTGGCATTAATCATACAAGGAAGTTTAACAAGTACGAGCCATTTGTGCTAGCTAATCAAGCTGTTCAGGTGTATTATTGCTCATACCCGTCGAAGAAGAGAGATAAGAAAG
The DNA here is from genome assembly GCA_023374045.1 of Limonium bicolor. NCBI lineage: Eukaryota > Viridiplantae > Streptophyta > Magnoliopsida > Caryophyllales > Plumbaginaceae > Limonium > Limonium bicolor. Next base: position 371,358,145 of record CM041778.1, on the reverse strand, counting down.
ACTGGTGGTTGTGTCAAAGGTGAAAGCGCGAAGTGGTTTGGACATGCCAGACTCTTCAACAAATGAGGAAGAGGTTCAGCCACTGCAAGAGGAAACCGTTGATCATATGGTGTTATCACCTGTAGTCGATGACGATGAAACTTTAGTTTTAGTGGACATACCAGATGACAACATTGATGAATAAATTGACACTACACAACAACTACGATGTATGAGAACATATAATTATTGACTTGTCCATTTTTTATAATATTATTTGATTACATCTTATAAATCTATACGCTTGTTTTTGGTTGTTCACAGTGATGACAGGTGGTAGAGGTTTCTTTAAATCCGGGTGGTCGTTCACGAGAATGCTTGGTAGGGGTAGTTCATCATCTGCAGCGAGAGATTCTCAGCAAGCTGCAGATGATGCAGGATCGGGCGAGGGGTCTCATTCTGGTGCTCCACGACTTGCTCGTTCTCACATTGTCTCAAGACGAGCACCGATAGGGACCCCGTACTTTGACACTCATCCGCATGCTCATCAGGGCTCCACTTTAGTCCCTGCTTCTCAGGATGTTCAGCACTACACTCCACCTGCCCACACACCGGCTGAGACACCTACCGATGCTGCTTCACCTTCACCTGCGGACACACCGCGTAGCTCAAGCTCGTCACAAGCTGCTGGGGTTGTTGATCGTCGCACCTTCATCACCATCGACGGCAGGTAAGTACACTTATGTGATTATACAACTTGATATTGTTTTAATAAAGCTTGTTTACCAACCATTGTTAATTACTTGTCATTTGTCTTTGAAACTACAGGGATTTGGAGCCTAGTAATGTAGTCAATCGTGGAATACTCCCCTGTTTTGAGACAGAATGGTTTGCCCATGGCTATAACTGGGAGTCACTGGGTCCGATGGTCATCGTTTTTATTTTGAGGAGTTTAAGGTATGTAACCATTCATATTTTACCAATGTGTGTATGATGTTTTTTGTTTTTGCACTTAAACCACTTTGTTAATATATATACAGAAGCGCTTTCGTTGGGATCCTCGATTTGAGACACGGGTGTATGAGATTTTTTGTGATAAAGGTAGACATAGATATTCCGACACACTATACAAGATGAAGACAAGGAGAACTAAGAGGAAAGTCAGAGATGATATATGGGACGAGGGCAGAGACAGTGGCAGACCGAAGATTACAAAGCAAAAAGCCAAATCAACTCTCCAGAAGAAAGTGAGCACACACCTGGTGGCGGTATCTCCACCCATGCTTGCGGATCACGCACAATGAAGGGGCATAAGAAGGTCTTGGTAAGTTTTTTTTAGTGTTGTTTTACATTTACCTAAAGATATGCTTAGGAAATATGAATATGGGTGTGACTACGGGTATGATTATGGATGTCAATGTGTTTGGACTATGAACTGTGAACTATTATTGTTTTTGTCTGTTTAATATGTGGGCAAAATGTATAAAAACAGGGGAGGCTATGTCAAATTTTGCGTAGAATTTGTATTTTATATCTTAATAAGCATTTTTTAGACTGAAAAAATAGGTGTGGAGCCTGGTAATAGTGTGCCAGTATGTGCGAAGGCGGAGGACATTGCTGTAAGTGTTTTTATACATCTATTCTGCATAAATGTTTGTAATACATTTTAATTTTATTGAATAATGAATAACTTCATTTATCTTTGTTTTTCCATTACATAGTATGAATATGAGCATCTTGTTGAGGCGTCAACTCAAGAGGTAGTGAACCCAGATGATCCATCAGCCCAAGGGACACCCACTGACCCTAACCAATTATTCTACAAGGCTGTCAAAGGGAAATCACGAAAGCAGAGAGTCTACGGTGTGGGCGAGTTAGCACATGTCTATTTCCCTGACTCATTTCACACCTCTGGCAACAACTCAAGTGATACCGGCTACGATCAGAGTATGATTGAGTCGATGCAGTCAAACATTGAGCGAAATGTGCTTGACAAGATCCGCGAGACTGAGAGGGAGAGCATCCGTCAGGAGGAGATGCAGGCTATGATACGAGAGCAGATCTCTTAGATGTTTCCCTCTCAGACTCCTAGTCTGCCAGGATGGGGTCCGTGGGGAGGTGCAGGTGGTGGCTCTGGTGGTGGTTCTGGTGGTGGTTCTGGTGGTGGTGGCTCAGGTGGTGGCTCCGGTGATCAGTTGAGGTATCGTGCTGGGGATGGTCATGGGTGGGAGTACGGACGTTAGATAGATTGTTATGGTTTGAGTGACATTGCAACATTAAGTTTTATTTTCAGTTGTTTGAAATGCTAATTGTACGAATTTAACAATTATTTTGAATTTGGTTAGTACAAAAATAGTTTATTTTCAATTATTTTGAACAGGTGAAATTTATTGCTTAATATATAGCTGAATAAAAATGTTGCAGTTGATTATTGTTACAGGTGAAATTATTGTAGGTGAGAACAAATTAAAAAGAATATTCTGTTTGAAAAAAAACAAGTTAGCGACGGATTAGCGACGGAATATCCGTCGCTAAACCGTGAAAGCACAAACCCTAATTTCCGTCGTTATGCATTAATTTAGCGACAGAATTATCCTTCGCCAATCCGTCGCTAATTAGCGACGGATTAAACAATTCATCGCAAACCTGATTAGCGACGATGTTTTTTGTGACGGATTGCTCCGTCGCTAGTCCGTCGCTAATCCGTTTAGCGACGGACTAGCGACGGATTTGTTCCGTCGCAAAAACCGTTTTTTCTAGTAGTGTATCTTAACAACTTCTAGACATTGAAATGCTTTAAAATTTTGTACTGGTGTAGTTTGAATGTATAAGTGCTGATATACAAATTTCAAGCCCAATCAGAGCCAGTTTGATTCAAAAAATGTTACCCCGAAGTTACACAAAAACATTGAATTTGCAAGTTTGAGCATCTATCTTTATAATTTCTGGACCTCTAAATGCTTTAAAATTTTACAGGGGTGTAATGTGTATGTAAAAGTGCTAATCTTCAAAATTTGAGCCCAATCGAAGCCAGATTGTATGTATGGATGTCACCCAGAAGTTGCACAAAAACATTAAATTATAGTGAGGTTATGATTTTTTTGTAAGTTTGAGCATCTATCTTAGCAACTTCTGGACATCGAAACGCTTTGAAATTTTGTCGTTGTGTAATGTGTATGTAGAAATGCTGATCTTCAAATTTTCAGCCCAAGCAGAGCCAATTTGCTTCTAAGGATGTCACCCCGAAGTTGCACAAAAATATTGAAATATTGTGATGTTATGATTTTTTTTGCAAGTTTGAGCATCTATCTTAGCGACTTCTTGACATAAAAACGCTTTGAAATTTTACAGACATATAGTGTACATGTAGAAGTGATGATAATCAAAATTTCAGCCCAATCAGAGCCAATTTTCTTGTAAGGATGTCAACTCGAAGTTGCACAAAAACATCAAATTATAGTGATGTTATCATTTGTTGCAAGTTTGAGCATCTATTTTAGCTACTTCTAGACATGGAAAAGCTTTGAAAATTTTTAGGTGTGTGGTGCGTAAGTAAAAGTGTTGATCTTTACAATTCCAGCCTAATCGGAACCAATTTACTTGTACGAATGTCAACCCAGTTGGATTCAAGTATTCTTTTTATTCATACAAAATAAATAAATGAAAGTGGCAAAGAAACCATATCAGATTGATGCGGTTTCTAGAAAAAATCTAGAAAATGCACCAGGCGAGTGTGGTTTCTGGAAAAGATAATCCAGAAATCGCACTGGTCTGGTGCTTTTTCTAGTCGATTCCCGATAAAAGTACCGCTCTGATGCGGTTTTTTTGCCACATATTGGCAATTAATTTTTGAGTAAATTACTCGGAACCCCCTTGAGGATTGGGCATAATATAGTTAACCCCCTTGTGCTTATCATAATTATTGATAACCACCTTGAGGTTACGGTATCTCTGACTATGAGCCCCCGAACTATAACTACGTTATCAAAACATTAACTACGTACTGACCTATCACCTTAATCACAATATTAATGACATGTTGGAACAAAAAACACTACTTAATCCGAATTCTTATTGCCCGAAAAATGTCAATCCTATCTCGAAAATGCATCTGAACTGGGATGAGGAGAGTTAGATGATGTTGATTAAGCAATTTTGTTGTCCAACATGTCATTAACAATGTAATAAAGCTGATGGGTCAGCATGTAGTTAAAGTTTTGTTAACAAAGTTATAATTCGGGGCTCATAGTCAGAGATACCGTAACCTCAAGGTGGTTACCAATAATTATGATAAACACAAGGGGTTAACTGTATTATGCCCAAT
>CM041778.1:371334257-371353342 GCA_023374045.1 Limonium bicolor | reverse complement strand
CATTGGAGATGATTATTTTGCAATCTTAGTTGATGAATCTCGGGATGTGTCTCATAAGGAACAAATGGCTCTTGTTGTGAGATATGTTGATAAAAGAGGATTTGTGATGGAGAGGTTGATTGGTGTAGGTCACGTTGGTGAGACGAGTGCAATAGCTCTAAAAAAAGCTGTTTATTCATTGCTTACTCAACATTCTCTTATCCCTCATAATATTCGTGGTCAATGTTATGATGGTGCTAGTAATATGCAGGGACATTTGAACGGATTAAGGACTCTAATTATGAGTGACTCTAAGTCTGCACACAACATTCATTGTTTTGCCCATCAACTTCAACTAACCCTTGTAGTAGTTGCAAACAATCATGAGGATGCTGCATGGCATTTTGATGTGGTTAATGCTGTCTTAAATGTGGTTGGCACTTCCTTCAAGAATAGAGACGTGTTTCGAGCTGAACAAGCAATAATAAGAGAAGAAGCCATTCATTCAGGTGAGCTTGAAACTAGCTGGGGTTTGAATCAAGAACTCGGGCTTAATAGGCCTGGTGATACTCGTTGGAGTTCTCATTTCAAATCTCTACAGAATTTGATTACTACATTTCCATCTTTGATTGAGGTAATTGATGATATTTCAATGAAAAGTTCAGATGGAAATGATTGGCAAAAGGCACAAGGACTCCTGAATTTATTGCAATCATTTCGATTTGTTTTTATGCTGCATTTAATGGAGAAGGCATTAGCAATCACTGATCAGTTGAATATGGCTTTGCAGAAAAGAGAGCAAGACATTGTTAATGCTATGTTTCTACTTGATACAACTAAAATTCAGTTGCAATCAATGAGAGACAATGGTTGGGAAGATCTTATTTTGGAGGTTACTTCTTTTTGTGTGAAGCAAAATATTCTTCCACTCGATATGGATGCTATGCACTATCGTGGAGGATCAAACTTGCGGCGTAGAGTTGATGATGTGACAAATCAGCATTACTACCATGTGAGTATCTTATATGCAATTGTTGATATGCAGATTCAAGAGCTGAATTATCGTTTCAGTGAGGTGAATACAGAATTGCTACTTGGCTTGGCTGTTTGAATCCAGTTGATTCATTTTCTCACTTCGACAAGACTAGATTATTGGTCATGGCACGTTTATATCCAGATGATTTTGATTGTGAAAGTAAGGTTCTTGAGCTTAGTCGTCAGCTTGATAATTTTATTGCAAATATGCATCATGATTCAAGGTTTTCTGATCTGAAAGGAATTAGTGCTTTGCAAGGAAGTTGGCTGAAACAAAACAACATCTGAATTTTTCTCTAGTGTTCTTGTTATTAAAACTTGCACTAATTCTACCGGTTGCTACAACAACAGTTGAAAGAGTGTTTTCTGCGATGAAGATTATCAAGACCGAACTGCGCAACAAGATGGAAGATGATGTGCTTAATGATTGTCTAATTACTTATGTAGAAAAAGATGTTTTCAAGACAATTAGTAATGAGACTACTATATACCATTTTCAAGCAATGAAGACTCTAAAATAGAGGACCCCATAAGATTAAAACTCTGGCTCCGCCCTTGGTTGCTGGGTTTAGAAGGCAGTACTGGAGGGAAGAACCGTTTTCTTTCTGTAAACAAAGGGAAATACACCAAACAAAACCAAGAAAAGGAACCCAGGAGTTAGCCAGACATGTAACAGACAGAGATTATCGAATATACAAGGAAGAGAAGGAATAAAAGATGGGCAAAGGGTGTTTGCTAACTGTCTGTATGATTCGCATATCTGCATAAGAGAAGTAACCGGTTAAGGGCGCATTTGTAGTATGATTAAAAACCAGATTAAACCACATAATCTGTCGTTGTGACTTAATAGACCAGGGCAGCGCAGTAACAAACTCAAAACGCCAGTATTTCCACTGATTACAAGACCCCACAAGCCTCTCAACAGAGGGAGGCGTAATTTGAAGGTGACAGAAAAAAATGAACCGAGCCTTAGCATTTTAATAAACACAAGTGCAATGGTAACCACGATACAGAACATTCGACAGAAGCAAAGCATTATTAACAAGAACCGTAACCATTCATTGAATCCAAGTGCGAACAGACAGATGCAGACCGTGGAGCAGAAAGCTACAGGAAGGTGGATGTTTCTCAACCTTTTGCCAGAAGCAATGAGTCTAATCTACTGACAGAACTGAAAACAAATCCAAAGAGGAAATTCAAGCAATCGTAAGGAAAATACAAGGCATAATCTGCATCAGTTTCGATTTTGTGAGGATGCGGGGTAGGCTCTGATCCCGACCAGAGTACATTACGGACAAGACAAACAAAATTTGAGGCCTGAGCTCACGTTTCAGTTCTAGCAAGGTTCACGGAACAGAGGAGTAGCTACGGAAAGCTATCTCTCTTCCTTCAATTCAAACATGTAAAAGGGAGATAATAAAAAGAAAGAAACGGAAAAAAGAGTCACGAAAGGAAAACTTAAACAACAATATTTCCTGGAGCCAGAGACATACAAGACAAGCACTCGTAGCCCTGGCTCTGGATTTCGACGAAAAGGGAAGAAATAAATGGAAACGGAGTCAGCTCCTTCTTCGGTGTCGTGATTTTCACCTCGTCCTTAACGGCTTGAATTTTTTGGCCAAAACTCGGCTCTGGAATGATGAAACCGTGTAGTATGACGGTGGTTGAGGTTTGGAGGTGGCTATTGGAAAAAATGAAGAGGGTGATGGCTCTACTTACGCTGTGGGTAAAAAAAGAATGAACAAGATTTAACAGTGGCGAAGTGTTTTCTGGGGGGGGGGGGATTTCGGATGAATAGGCAGGTACATGTGGTGGTTTGAAGTGGAAGAAAAAGGCGACGGTGTTGATGGTGGGAATTTCCGGTGAAGGTGAAGAAAATGGCGATGGTTTCAGTCAGGGATGGGTGTTGCATGCGGGAAGTTGAAGGTCAGGGCTGATGAACGAAGAGTCTCAAGAATAATCGAAAAGGAAAAACGTGGTGGGCGGTTGGTTCATGCAAGATAGAACCGTGAACAGTAGGGTTTTAATAGGTCTTTTATAAGCAGGTTTAGGGTTTTGTTGAGGCATGGGCTCGGTGACAGAAGTGGGCTTTATTTATGTTGGGTTATAAAAACGGGTCTAGGCATGAGGCATATTTGGTAAGACTTCCGGGTGACAAGGAAAAGATAATACAGAAAATGAAAACAAGGCTTTTAACACTCATAGGTATCGAACTCGGGGTGCTTGTCTTCCTCCCCAACGAGACTACCAACTGGGCTACAACAATATTTAGTATACTAACGCAGGGTTTAACAATAAATTTTTTATACAAGCTAAAGAAGATAAAAAATATATCTACACCCATACCAGGATTCGAACTCAAGACCAACAGCTTCCAGGTAAAGATTCTAACCACCTGAGCTATGCATGATTTGGTACATACATGCGAGACATAAACAAAAGTTGACATTCGAGTTAGATGACGTTTCTAAAAAACGCTTTTGTTCTAAAATGGAAATATACAGTGAAATGAGTGGGTTTAATCCAATAAAATGAGATGTTTTATTTCTTAAGAATCATGAAATCACCACAACATAATAAATATAAATGTATAGAAAAAATACGAAATATCACAATTTTAAATACATAAAATAATGAAATATCACTAGTACTATAGAAATAAAAGTGAAAGTGATGATGAAAAAAAAGGAAATGCTAGAAGACAATAAAAAGTGGCAATAAATAGGATAAATAAATAAGTAAAAAAAATCAAAGAAAAATGCAAAGGTAAGCAACTAAGTAATGAAAATAGAATAAAGCTAAATAAAATAATAAAAAAAAGTAAATAAACAAAAGGAGTGGGTTTAGAACCGGATCTTCGTTGAAAACTCATTTTTGAAGAATTGTGTTTTTCTGAAATGCTTTGAAAAAATGATTCAAGCATTTTTGCCATAAAATGATGGTTTTGTTTTGGCACGCACGTTGATACATTTTTTTTAAGAAAGGCGATGACCCCTCTCATTTTATTGAATTTTTTGAAGTTTAGATTATGGGGTGAGAATTTTTGGTGTCTACAAGGACGAGACCGAAGTAGCGGAACCACTCAAATCGACAATATACGGATCCACTGTACATATCCAACTCTGACAACCCAGGCATCGCACTCGCAAGCAAGTATGACGGCGGCCCTAGTTTTTCCCGGTGGAAGCACCAAGTTGAAATAGCATTAGGGTCCAAGAATAAGCTCGGCTTCGTCGATGGTACGCTCCAGAAACCCTCAAGTTGCGATGTACGTTCTCGGGCGTGGACGCGATGCGACAGTATGGTAAGATCGTGGATCTTAATGATTTTATAGAAGTGTGTCGCCTATACCGTGCTGTTCCGCTCGTCGGCTGCTAAGATCTGGGAAGATCTGTGCGCCAGATACGACCAAGTCGACACCACGTGTATGTTTGACCTAGAACATCGGCTGGTGAATACTTTGCAATGAAGCGAATCAGTAGGAGATTATTTTGCAAGACTAAGGGGGCTCTGGGATGAAATAGATGCTACTACATCTCTCCCTACCTGTCGATGTGCCACTGACGACGCCTTCAGAGACTACATCAAGAAACAAAGACTTGTGAAGTTTCTAATGGGGCTTAACAAGAAATACAGCGTGGCCAGGGAGAATATCCTCATGATCGCCCCCTTGCCAACAATTGAACAAGCCTTCTCTATATTAACCCAACAAGAAAGGTAGAAGAACCTCACCACCACATCTTCCACAACAGATCTTGATGCTCCAGCCGTGTTCTCTGCCAGTCAAGGGAGAAGACCACCACATCTTCCACCCAGTCGTGGCCAAGCCAGTGGAGGAAAATGCCCCATTCAGTGTCAATACTGCCACAAGGCTGGACACTCAGAAGAGAAGTGTTATCAGAAGCATGGCTTCCCCCCTAGATGGTGTGCTCCAAGGGAAAGGAAATACCAAGCGAATTCTTTGACATAACAGAAGGGAGATGACTGTAAAGATCCTTTTGGAGGGACTTTAACTGTGGAGCAAGTCAACCAGTTGCTGAACTATATCAGCAAGGCTCAAGCAATAGTAAAGGAATCTCAAAGTAACTCCAAATCCAATTGTGGATTCATCGGTAAGCCTTTCTTTGATAATCAGTATAGCATTACTTGCAATACTCATAGTACATTGAATGCTTCTGGTGATGATAATAATAAAAATATCGAATGGGTGATAGATAGTGGGGCTTCAGATCATATGTGTGGTAATCTCTCTGTTTTCCATAATATAACCTTTCTAGATCAAGCTCACAGTGTGGGTATGCCTGACGGCCACCCTTAGATGGTTAGAATAATGGGAAACATCAAGATTAATAACTTGATTACTCTTAAAGATGTTTTATTTGTCCCTACCTTCAGATTTGGATTGATATCAGTGAGCAAGTTGTCCATTCATATGAATGCTAAGCTAAGTTTTAACTCGATGTGTTGTATTTATCAGGATTATGAAACCAAGGAAGAAGTGGAAGTTGGTCAGGTTTATAGGGGGTTGTATATTCTCGACAAAGAATGTGATAGAAAAATCAGGAATAGTTTTGTTCTGCATGTACATAGCAAAGATGTTAATGAGTCTGGGAATGGATGTGAAAATTCTGTGAAACTATGGCACCGTAGATTAGGTCACATACCAAAAGAGAAAATGTTGAAACTCGGGATTGTTAAGGATTCTTTTCTGTCTGCTTTGGTCTCATTATGAATTTTATTAACATGATAGAAAATCAGTTTGATAGAAAGATTAAATGTGTGAGATCTGACAATGCATTTGAACTTGGGAGTGGAACAGTAGGAACTAACTATTTTAATTTGAAGGGCATTAAACACCAGACCACATGCTCCCACACACCACAACAGAATGGTGTGGTGGAAAGGAAGCATAGACACATCCAAGAAACTGCTAGGGCCCTAATGTTCCATTCCTCTCTTCCCAAGAAGTTTTGGGGAGAAAGTATACTTACTGACATAATGCCTCTCTCTTCCATTGAAAATAAATCCCCGTTTGAGATAATTTACAACAAAAAGCCTGATTACTCTAATCTGAGAAGTTTTGGATCTCTCTGCTTTGCCAACATAAATAAACAACAACATGATAAATTCTCCTCTAGATCAGTGAAATGCGTATTTCTTGGTTATGGGCACAATAAGAAAGGATATAACCTCTTTGACACGGATAACAACAAGGTTATTTATAATAGGGATGTCATTTTCCATGAGCACATATATCCTTTTAGAAAAGGTCAAACTGCCACCACTGAAATTGTTCCCACTGTCATACAGAACCAGACAGAAAACAATATCCTTGAGGATGATTCTGTGATTATTGTTGAAACTAACCAAATTGAGATAAGTGAAAGACAGGTTGGGCAAGAAACTCCTTGCGAAGAAGAGGAAGACAGGGAGATGCAAAGTACAGAAGAAAGTGGGGATGCAATTTTGAAGACATGTCCTTTTGGAAGTGATGCACCAACAGAGCAGGAGCACATACAAATGGAGGAGACAGAAGAAGGTCCACCACAGATGGCTATCAATAAAGAACATGGGCTCAAGAGATTAGAGAGATCTAGAAGCATGCCTAGACATCTAAATGATTACCTGGCTGGATCATCTCTTGTAGAAAAAGATAAGTCCACTCTTGACCCTCATCTTGATTATTTTTCCTAGATCGTGGGTGATAGAGTAATAGCTGCCTCCCTTGCTGATAATACCATAAATTGCTGTGATTCTGAGGCTTTATGTTTGCATGATAATAATGGGATTATTGATAGCATAAATCTTGCACAAACTGTTGGTATTTTTCTTGATGAGCATAATTGTTTTCAAACTGATTTGCATAAAATTATTGAACCTAGTTGTTGTGAGGAGGCTGTTAAGGATGAAAAATGGAGAAGGGCTATGGTTGAGGAATTTGTTGCCCTTGATAGGACTAGCACATGGAATCTGGTTGAACCACCGAAAGGGGTCAAACCAGTCAAATGTAAGTGGGTCTATAAAGTCAAATCTAGGGCAGATGGTAGAATTGAAAGGTTTAAGGCAAGACTTGTTGCTAAAGGTTTCACCCAAAGATTTGGAATAGACTATTTAGAAACTTTTTCTCCGGTTGTTAAATTTACCACCATTAAGGCATTAATTATAATAGCCACCAAGAGGGATTGGCTTATTAGTCAACTAGACATTAATAATGCCTTCTTGCATGGTAACTTAGAGGAAGATGTCTACATGGAAATTCCTCAAGGTCACAAGCAAGAAGGCTCAGGAAGGGTTAACAAGTTAAACAAATCTTTGTATGGCCTTAAGCAAGCGTCAAGGTAGTAGCATCACAAGTTGAGTGTTTTTCTTAAGTCCTATGGTTTTGTTTAGTCCTTTAATGATTATTCCTTGTTCACTAGCTTAAGGAAAAATAAAGTTTGATACTTAGTTGTTTATGTGGACGACATATTAGTTACAGGCAATGATTCCTGTTTTAATTTAGTCTGTCAAAAGAGGGTTAGATGAGCAGTTTAAGATTAAGGACATGGGCGGGTTAAATCTCTTTTTTGGAATGCAGTTTTTGCATACTAGTGAGGGTATCATTCTAACTAGAGGTGATCATTCGAGCGGGCGGGTCGGAGGAAAATTTTAGACCCATCGGGCCTATTTAAGAAAACCAAGCCCGATTTTTTATATGTTCGGGCCGGGCCAGGCTAAGCCCGGTTTTTTCCAGGCTTTGCCGTTGTCCGGCCCGCCCGACCCGGTTTTTTTATTTTTTTATATAAATTAGTAAACAAAATTAAATTTAATAAAAAAATTTAAAAAATATATATTTTAATATAGATTAATTTATTATATAGATAATTTATTTAAATTTATATATATTTTAGTATATTTATAAAAATAAATATGTATAAATTATATTTTTTAAAAATATAATAAAATCGGGTCGGGCCGGGCTTGTCCACGGGCTTAAAAATGTGCCGCGGCCCGGCCCGGTTTTTAATTCGGGCCTGATTTTATGTCCAAACCCGCCCGGAAGCCCAATCGGGCTCGGGCCCGTCGGGCTTTTTTACGGGCCGGTTCGGGTCGGACTGCCAGGCCGGACACATTATTTTCAGCTCTAATTCTGACATAGAGAAAGTATTGTGAAGATTTATTAAGTGATTTTAATTGTGGGAATGTGAAACCTGCTGTTGGTCCTTTAGATATTGGGTATAAAGTTACTGAAAAATGAAGGTAAACCTTTGGCTGATCCTTAGTGGTACAAAAGGTTGGTGTGGAAAATTAGCTATTTAAACCACAGTAGACCTGATTTCAGTTATACCATTCAAGTGTTGAGTCGGTTTCTCAGCTCTCCTACTGATTTACATTTAAAAGCTGCGATGCATATTCTGAGTTACATTAAAGGAACATTGAACTATGGTTTGTTTTTCAATTCTAGGAATGATTTTTCTCTAACAGCTTTTTGTGATTCGGATTGGGCAGGGTGTCCCAATACTAGAAGGTCCATTAGTGGCTATTTTATCCAGCTGGGAGGGTGTCCACTTTCCTGGAAATCAAAAAAATATACCACAGTGGCGTTGTCTTCTACAGAGGCTGAGTATCGTGCAATAAGGAATGTGACAGCCGAGCTGAGTTGGATCACAAGGTTGCTATCAGAGTTAGGTGTTGATAACATACTACCAGTTCCTCTTAAATCCGACAGTCAGACGGTGATCTATATTACCCAAAATCCTGTGCTGCACGGGCAAACGAATCATATAGAACTTGATGTTCATTATGTGAGACAGAAACTGCAAGAAGGAATGATGATTGTGCAGTTTGTTAGATCAAAGGATCAGGTTGCAAATGTTTTGACCAATCTTCTCCCAGGTGTGCATATCCGTTGCAAATGAAGAGGATGGGCTAGAGTTTGAGTGGGGGTTGATTCATGGTTTTGTCTCTGTTAATTGCAATGAAATACCCCTACATATTTAATGTTGATTAAATATATAATAAATTAAATTAAGGCCTAAACATGCCTTAAAAATAAATTAAACACAACAAAATTTAACAGGAAGCAAGAATTACACCCTTTGACCTTTAGGGTGATTAAATATCCAAACAAACTCTGTTTGACCTAGAATTTTAACCTGAGCCTTATAACACATAAATGAACACATTAAAACCGTTTCCAAGGGAAACCGAGCTCAGAAACTCATTGGGACACAAAATGTACACCAAACTTCCTTAAGGCACATCTTTGGTGAGACTGTCTCCAAAATGGGTTCTATTTAATTTTAGGGTCTTGAATACCCTTAAATATACTAATGTGACATAAGGTGCCACACATTAAAATGTATAAATGAATGTCTTCACAAACCCAAATATTGCAAGTAACATTTAATCACTTAATCTAGTCTATGGTTAACATATTCCCTTGACCTTGGCTAATATATTACCGCCAGTTTAAGACTTACAACATGGCATGTTACCGGCCCCAATTGCTATTAAAGGTGAGTCACCACCGTTACCTAAATAAAGTGACATAAGTACGTTATTTTTTTAATATATAATATACACACATGGTCTTACCTCTCCCATCGGATAGTACCGCTGGCTATTTGCTCATCTGATCCATTTGCAACCTACAAAGCCACCGAATGGGAAGAAAATAAGAGACATGTAACATATAACACACATATATATCATACAAATCAACCTACCTACCCAACTACTATTACATAAAACAAGCTATTTAAATCACTAGCCCATCCACCCATGAGCAGTCGTGGGCACTTGCATAACAAAGGGGCACCGATAACTATACAAAACATGTACACAACTAGCATATAATGACTAAACTAATGACCCCATTCCTTGTTGTCTCATCCGACAGCTCTAGATGAAATCGACTATTTCGATTTGCGGAAGCCCCGTTTGACATGTTAGCCATACTAACACTGACTACTACCCTACCGACACCACCTGTAGCCGGTTCCTTCTTTTTCCATTTCCAATACCAAACCTCCTTCTTCGCACACGAGAGCTCCAGTTCCTCCTTCTTGCTGAGTCTGAACCGAGAGTCACCATCTTCCATGGCTGCTGCTACTGGCAGTAGGTAAGTATTTTTTTTCGACTCGAAAGAAAATGCCCATCGCTTCCTCCCTGCTCCAGTATTCATGAACAAAAACGGGAGACGTATTAAACGCTTCCATTGCTTTTCTTCACGTACAACAGAGGGAGTTTCCCCGCTTGTTCACTACTACTTTGACGTGCAAACAGAGGGAGTTCCCAGCCTTTTATGAGCCTCTTCTTCCTGTCTTTTCATGTATGAAAACAGAGAGGTAAGTTCCAGCTCAACCTTGCTCCATTGCGAACAAAACAGAGGAAATACTGCTACCTTCCTATCCTCACGACAACAAACAGAGATAATAAAGCAAGTTCTTTTCTTTCATTTTCAGCTCCATCTCGGACAACAGCATTTCCCTTCCTTTCCTTGTTTCAGTCCTAGTACAGCAGCATAGAAACACAACATCAAAAAGCTAGAACTCCTTCCTCCTTCTTTCTTCTTTTCCAGTCTACAACAGCAAGTTCTTTTTTTTTCCTCCATTACAGCGGCTAAGCAGAAGGTGAAACAGCAGCAACTCCTGCCTTTTTCCTCCTAATGTATAAACCGGAAACCTCCATGGGCATGGACCACTAGAGACCTGCAAAAACAAAGAAGGAAATCAGCATAGACAATGTAATATAGTGCATGTTCAAACACACTTCCTCACTACTGTTTACATGACCGAAAATGACATCTTCTCCTTCCTTTCTTTTCATGCAAATGGAGTTATGGTACAGCCTTATACTGAGCTGGGAAACCACTTCCAAAAGAGTTACATAAACACTCAACAAGGGGCTCAAAGCAAGGTAGAAAAAAAAAGAAAAAAACGTAAATACTATGGCTGTTCAAAGCCTTAACTTACCTTACTTTTTTTTCGGCAAAAAGATCTGGAGCTACCCCCTTGAAGAGAGCTCTGTTTCCTCCTTATTTTCCTGCAAAGAAACTGAAACTATCCCCCTTCTGTAGATAACGGAAACAGGGCTGAAAAATCCTCCATGTCATAAGGTAAACATGGTCTTTTCCCTTGTTCTGTTTTGAGCCTTAAACCCCCCTTATTTTCTTCACAAACCTGAACGTGTTCCTCTGGTTATAGGCAGCTGAGAGTTCTGTTTGCTAAGCCCTGCAAATGCCACAGTAATGACCCCCTTTAAGATTTAAAATCCTCATAAGATAGGTACCTAAGGTAGCTACTAATCCAACTATGTTTCATGTATACATGCGCTGCCAAACTTGCGCTGCTTCCATTCATGATTACTGTAGCTTTAGGAGCTAAACTCAAGGAAGAAAGCAAGCCGTGAGGTTGCAAGTTTTGAAGGGGCTGGAGAGTGAAAGAGAATCTCCTGTATACATACCAAGGTAACCACCATTGTCATGTATCTTATACTCTAAAAAAAAATAATTACCATCGCATGGGTAGCATGCAACCAAAAGCTAGTATGTATACAGAGGTGTTTAGACTATGGCAATGGTTAGTGACGAAGGAGAAATGCTTTCAAATGTCTCGTACAAGTTCTGCACATAACCGGAAGTTGACATGTGTATTATGTGATATTAAATCATGGGAATATGTAGAAGATGATGAATACATGTGCGCCTAGACATTAGGGCTAGTTTAAGCTGATTTATATGTTATGTGAAAAAGGGAAGAAAACATGTTAAAACTGTTGTGGAAGACAATCTGCACATCACCGGAAAACTGTGTGTATAATGTATGTTGATGAACCAAGGTGATGTGCGGGACTAATAAATACAGGTGTGTGTTTGGTGAGTTGACTTGTTTATGGCTTACTAAAATACACTATATAAGTTAATAATGAAGGAAAAAGAAATTAAAAATGTTAGGAATAAGCTGTATGAAAACCGTAAGTGGATATGTATAGTTAAAACATTTTAATGTCACCTTATCAATAAATTTATGTTATATTTAAAGCCATATGGTTAAGCTATTTTTATTATGCTTGTTTTAAGCTTTAAATATTGATTATTGAATTTTAGAGTGAATAAATGAATTAAATAAAATTCTGGTGTAAAATGTAATTTTAGTGAACATAAACACCTAGGAATAATTTAGGTGAATATTAGTGAATTAGGTGTTACTTAAATTGAATATAATATTATAATATAATTTAAATAAGCTCTATAAGTATATAAACAAATAAAAGATTAATCATGGGGTCAAAATGAAATAAAAAAAATATGGAGGCAAAAACTAATTAAAACCGAGCGGAATAATCCTAAGGATTTTAGAAAATATAAAATACCATTTATGAAATTAAAGTGTGAAATGTTAAACTAGAGAAATAAAATGGGTATTTTCGTAATCATAGTAAATAATGGTCAAAGAGGTATTTGGGTGGTCAAACTTGACCACATATGATATTTGACCAAGTTAGGAAAATAAATAAATTTACTTAATAATTTAATGAAGTATTAAGTCAAAAAAATGGAATTTATAAAACCATTAAATTGCGGTGTTTATGTAATTACCGAAAATTATAGAGTTGAAATATGAATAATAAGACCCTAGGGGTCTGTTCGTAAATTAAAAGAATTTTGGGTTAGTTTTTAATGATTTAATTGAGTAAGGATTATAGTATATAGTTTAAGTATTAAATTATAACAATTATGAAAATGAGGCTTAATAAAGTTAAAAGGATGTTCGGAAATTTGGATAGATTTTGGGTTGATTTTGGTGAATTAAGAAATCAAGGATTTTAATATATAGGTAAAGTATGTAAATGTAACATTTACAAAGTCTATGGGGTTATTGTGTAAATAACCGGAATTTGGGGACGAAAAACAATTTTAAAACAGCCTAGGGGTTGTTCGGTATTTTAGAAAATTATTATGGGAGTTTTTGAAATTAAATGAGCTAATATGTATAATATAAAGTTTTCGGTGTTAAATTGTAAGTTTATAAAATAAGGGGGTAATATGTAATAAAAAAAGGAAAGTGTGGGGAGAAAGTATAAAATCTGGTCAAGTTTAGTTGGTGTTCGGAATTTAGTATATATGTATAGATGTGTATATTACAATATTGAGAACCTTAGGTGATGAATTAAATAAGGTGTTAAAGGTAATAAATATTACAATCGGGGTGAAATTGTAATTAATCAAAATTAAGTCGGGAAAATATGAAGATCCTGAAAACTATAATGGTTGGTTTTGAATTAGTAAACATATTGTAATATTAAGTTACAATGTTATAATGTGACATTTTACTAAATTATAAGAAGTATCGTTAAGAGATTAACATGGTATGATTATACCTGGTAATCAATTACGCGAAATGATAAGTTAAGTTGGGGATTGTTAGAGAGTATATTATATGCTAGGAACCTTACATGTAAGATACATAACAATGTATAATTGTATATTGTAAAACCGTGAAATCAAGTTTAAATAAGATACGTATGGTTAGCATATAGTGTGTGTGAGTGTAATATATCTGGAGATTTATGAGATAACGTGACATGAAATTTGATACAAGTAAATACGAAAACGTATAAATGTTATATGAAGGAATACACATGTATAAACGTACGAGGAATGGATAACGTTGACCGTTAAATAATTACCGTCATGTAATATGCAACAAATGACGACGAGTATTACATATACGTACGTACGAATCTATAAACATACATGATAATATATATATATATATATATATTATATTATATATACAAACACGTGAGTATTAATATATACACGTAACTGTAAATATATGTAAATATACGAGAACGAACAAATTTTGTATCAAGCGTAACGTTTCTAAAATACTATGGGATTTGAAATATAATTCCTACGTTTGAAAACGTTAGCCACGACGTTCGAATAAAAACCGACGTCCTTGTAAACCGTATATTAATACATACTACGAGTGAAGAGTTTTTAAGGATAACGATACCATAACTATGACTTAGTCCTTAAGATAATAACAGGAATTTTGCCAAACTAATATATTTATCCGGTAGAGATAGCATAATTAATCAGATTATATAAACCTGAACCCGGAGTTCCATTTAACTCATCTGCACTCAGTAATTTTATCTGCTATTTAATTTCTCTAAAACAAGTCAATTAATTCCCCCTTTTGTGACAAGCTTAGGAACTATTTATCTCGCTATAAGTCCCACGGTTTTGACCCGGCCGCTTCTGTCTCCTATACTACTGCGAGGTTTTTATTTGCAGCCCGACGGATATTTTGAGTATTAATTTCTTTCTTTAATCAATTTCACCAGTGCTAATAACTCACGATAATAATTCAGTCTGCAGTACCCCTCCCACCACAGCCCTACGAGTAGGATACAACTGAGAAAGATAACCCCCGAACATAGGGAAGTGAACCACCAAGCCAACAGACCGTCTAAACGCTCTCACGCTGAGTGAATAATTCCTACTCCTGTGACATGAATAAAAACTCAATACCATACCACCCTTAACGACCAAGTGTTGTAGCAGTGGACACCACCAGAGGCGAGTACGACCACTACCGTGACATCGTGGAAAGGGTCACCCAAGACATCAGGGCACGCGGACTGGGAGCACCATGAGCTCCGCGAGACTGTCGCCCGTAATGGGGACCTTTAACCACCATACCATTGTATCCTAATACCAAACTATAAAAAAGGAGATTATATTGAAGACGTGGAAAAATTTTGTAAGTATACCGTCCTGTTATGTTCAAACTCCAATCCTAATCTTGTGTACACACAACACTGTGACGCTAGAAGCTTGTCATGACGACATTTGTGGAGAAACAAATTCCGAGCGTTTATGCTCTGGTGAATTTAATGCGGGGGAGGACTTGGTTATTTGGGTGACAATGTGGTTAGGAAAATTTTCCAATTCAAATACCGTCTTTTTCATGAACAATTATTCTAACGGTACTTAAGCAACCAATGCAACAGTAAGACAAACAAGTCGGAAACCGACAATTATACTTGCATAGGTTGCAAGCGCTTATTTAAACAAGGTACCAACAATTTCTCTAAAACAAGTCAATTAACTTCCCCCCCTTTTGTGACAAGCTTAGGAACTATTTTATCTCGCTATAAGTCCCACGGTTTGACCCCGGCCGCTTCTGTCTTCTATACTACTGCGACCGGGTTATTTGCAGCCCGACGGATATTTTGAGTATTAATTTCTTTTCTTTAATCAATTTCACCAGTGCTAATAACTCACGATAATAATTCAGTCTGCAAAATGGCGCCGTTGCCGGGGACTTGATTTAATCTAGTCCCTAAGCCCCGGTTAAATGCACCTGTTATATTATAATAATCTGTTAATATATTAAAATTGTTAATCCAATTTCGGACATATAACCTCGGACATTTGACTTTGGACTTCTGACTTTGTACATCTAACTTCTAACATCTTAATATTATTGTCATTTCTTTCCATTGTCATTTCTTTCCATCGTCATTTCATTTCCATTGTCATTTAATATTCCATTGTCTCAAACTACTAACTTAAAATTTCTGTCATTTCGTTCCATTGTCATTTCTTTCCATTGTCATTTCAATTTTCTGTTATTTCTTTCCATTGTCTCTAACTACTTACTTAAAATTTCTGTCAACTAATTCCTAACATTTTTATTTATTCTAACCCATAACCAGTTCTTTTCTCTGTTTGAGTGGTGAATGCCTTTTACCAGGTCAAACAGCCTCCCAGAAAATATTAATAATCACACGGTCGGTTACAATCCAGAGATCGAGAGAACCTTTTTGCGCACCCTAAGGCAGAGACGAACTCAACAGAACATTATTCTGACCCGGAAGCTAACATGGCATCTACACCAGCGACAGTTCGAAATATCAACAGGTCGTCTAACCAAGGACAACAGCCTGCTATCATCCTTCCTCACCTCAGCCCATCCGAATACAATGAGTGGCAGAAACTGAAGCCATATCATCAAATTAGATGTGTGAAGAAGTAGGGTATGTTTGATGGCACCAGTCCAGACGAAGCCCTGTTACATGTTACAAAATTCTTGCAACATGCCAATAGTCTTACTGCAACCGACGCAGTACTTCAGTATGCAAGATTGTCATTATTCCCCACACAGCGTGACGGGAAACGCGAGCAAGTGGTATCATAGCCTAACACCAGTACCATTGGTACATGGGACGACATGGCCACCAAGTTTACGACAAATTCCTACCCCGAGCCGAACTTTGGAGATGATTGCTGAAATATTTAATTTCAAGCAACCAGGGTCGGAGAATATTGTGAAACTTGGGACCGTTTCAAAGGTCTACTACTTACTTGTCCTCACCATGGTCTGACTAAAGAAACAAGTATCACAATTGTTTTACAAGGGCTTGATCGGTCCGTGCAGAACAATGGTGTTATCTTCGTTAGGGGCCGATATTCTGAAAAAGCCAGGAGCACAAAATCTAAACAGCATGGAGTCTCTCTGTGAGGAAATTAGAGACTGGGCCTTCGGTGGATCAAGGAGCGGTACTCCAGGATTATATCATGCAGGGGAAAGTGATAACAAGTTCGACCAATGATGAAAAAGCCATGAGCAACTCATGGAAAGCAATGCTCAGCAGGCACAAAAGTCAGTACTCTGCAAAAAGTGGTTGAGCCGATGGCTATGAATTCCTTTCCCCAGCAAGCTAAGTCGATGATTTCCCGATCATCTACTACCCCTCCAGGCTATGTTCCTCTATCCCAACCATCTCCAACAATTTCTTGTACGCAATGTTGCGGGCCTCATGATTACGATCAATGCCCCCAACTACAAGAAATGAAAGCAGCGGAGGAAGCAAACTACATCACCAACAATTCAGGATACAGACAACCATGGCAACGTAACATGCAATCCAACCTTCGCTACTCAAACACAGAAAATATCCAGAACCCACATACCCTTCAACCATCTCAAAACTACAGACCTCAGTCTAATTTCCAAGGAGGCCAAAGGCAATATCAACAACAGCCTTATGGCAATGAAGCTTCATCGAGTCGACCAACTCAACCTCCTTCGAATCCTGAGTCTGATATGTCTCAAATGCAAGAGATGTTTAAGGCGATGATGGGTAAATCCCGAGATACGCAAGAAGAGGTCGCAGCTCTGCGCAAAGACCAAAAAGCCTTGCAATCTCAGATTCAACAGCTACTCACTCAACAAAGATCACCTAGTCAATTCCCTTCACAGACTAACCCCAATCCAAAGGAACAAGCAAATTCAGTCCTTATAGATGATGGCACATTTCAATCAACAAACTTGTGTGCAGTCTCCTTAAGGAGTCGAAGGGAACTTGCCACCAGCAAAGAAAAAGAAAATCATGAAGATTCCTATATCAATGTTGAAGAAACTGCCAAACCAGCTTCACCTCCCTCAGAAATCCAAGTTCCTACTCCTGCAACTCCACCTCCATCTCGAGTTACGATCGACATCCCAACTTCCACTCATAAAAACAGTGAACTCCCATTTCCGAACAGAATGAAAAAGAAACACCTAGATGAGCAGTTCTCCAAATTCTTGAGTATTTTCAAGAAACTGACCCTCGACATACCTCTAATTGATGCCTTGCAAGAGATGCCTAACTACGCCAAATTCCTAAAGGACCTCTTGACAAAAAAGAAAAAGAAACCTGGAAAAGAAACAGTGCACCTCACAGAGGAATGCTCTGCAGCCCTTCTTCGAGCACTTCCCCCCAAACAAACAGATCCGGGAAATCCCGTGATCCCGTGTTTTATAGGCAGGGTGGACTGTGGAAGTGGTCTATGCGACCTAGGAGCCAGCATTAATATCATGCCATACGCCACCTTCTTGAAAGTTAAAGGAGGAGAAATGCAACCGGTTCCTTTCAAACTCCAACTAGCAGACAGATCAGAGATCAAGCCCATGGGCATAGTCCGGGATCTGGTAGTTGGAGTGTCTCGCTTCATCTTTCCAGCTGATTTCGTCATTCTAGAAATGGATGACGATGTTGAGGTTCCCCTGATTCTAGGTCGACCATTTCTGAGTACTGCCAAAGCCATCATTGACGTCCATGATGGGAAAATCACTCTTCGGTACAAGGATGAAACGATTGAATTTGACATGCAGAAAATGATGAAGAAAAGCTCCAACTTTTCTCCTCATGCTAAGGCAGTGGGATTCACAGATGATGAGGAGGAGGAAAGCGATTTTGCTACAGATGAGGACATGCATTCCCCATCTTCCATCTTGGAAGCTGAAACTGAACCGCTAGAGCGAGTATTATTTACTTCTCTAGAAGAAAATGTGGAGGATCCAGAAGTTAACGCCATGCTAGCGTACGTAGAGAAAGGAAGGGCTGGTTATCAACCGTACCGGCCACCAATCGAAGAACTCGACAGAAAACCTCAAAAATCAATTCCATCAGTAGAACAACCACCTGAACTCGAGCTTAAAGAAATACCCTCTAACCTCAAGTATGCCTTCCTAGCTGAAAATGACCATTTGCCTGTCATTATTTCCTCTTCTTTGAATTCTGGGGAGGAAACGAGGTTACTTGAGGCATTAAAGAAGCACAAAATAGCAATCGGGTGGACTATCGCTGATATCAAAGGAATTGATCCCTCCTATTGCACGCACCACATCTATATGGAGGAAAACTACAAGCCTATCAGGCAACCTCAATGCCGGCTAAACCCTAACCTCATGGAGGTAGTTCGAAAGGAGGTTCTGAAACTCCTGGATGCAAACATCATTTATCCGATTTCTGACAATCCATGGGTCAGTCCTGTTCAAGTTGTCCCCAAGAAGGGGGCATCGAAGCTGTTATTAATGAAAAGGGAGAGACTATCCCTCAAAGAAAGATCACAGGATGGCGCATGTGTATTGACTATCGGCGTTTGAACTTGGCAACCAGAAAGGATCATTTCCCTCTCCCTTTATCGACCAGATGTTGGAACGACTAGCAGGGCAAGAGTACTACTATTTTCTAGATGGGTTCTGGGGTATTTCCAAATACCAATCGCACCAGAGGACCAGGAC
>CM041778.1:371244842-371333757 GCA_023374045.1 Limonium bicolor | reverse complement strand
TGCTAGATAATTACGGATGAACCTGAAAATCCCTCATTAGTTACTTAATGGAAAAATGCGGTTCCAAGTAATTATTAACTAAAAATCGTTAGACAATTTGCTAACGGAAGAAGTAATTCGTAAGTAATTTGTGTCA
Organism: Limonium bicolor; assembly: GCA_023374045.1. Lineage (NCBI taxonomy): Eukaryota > Viridiplantae > Streptophyta > Magnoliopsida > Caryophyllales > Plumbaginaceae > Limonium > Limonium bicolor. The sequence goes on along the minus strand of CM041778.1, from coordinate 371,333,621 downwards.
ATTATCACTAAACATCAAGGACTTAATAATTTGATTTTTAATTGCCGAGAGATAATATTACATCAATATAACTTTTAAAGTTGACTAATTACTTACATCATGTTCAATGCCTATCATGTATATTGAAGTTACAGATGTATATATAAAAACATCAATTTGCACCATTTCTTTCTCCCATCTCGTCGGTTTTCTCATGTATTTACTTTCTATGTGCTCGTTTGGGGAACAGCTTCCAGTAGCAGACAACTTCTCAATTTCTAAAATCAGCAGATTTCCACCAAACATCCAAAACCAACAGCTAACAGCTTCTGTAAAATCATCAGCAGAACCTCTCAACTACCTCTGCTTTTTAAAACCATCAGCAGACGTTCCACCAAACACCAAAATCAACAGCTGACAGCTTCTGTAAAACCATCAGCAGACAACTTCTCAATTTCCAGCAGCAGGACCCAACAGCAGCCCCAAGCAGCTGTCCCCAAACGAAATAGTCCTCTCCACATGGTCAAAGATCCAAGAATCGAGATTATAGGTACCCTTTCGTACCGAGCTTTATCCTACGTTTTCATTTAAAACAGCTTTATTTCATTGAAAAATAGCTCTATTTCAGCTCATGGTAGCCACGGTTCCGGTTCCCGTTTCGGTTCCAGCGGTTCCAGTTCCGGGATATGTGTATTCGTATTCGGAACCGGCCAGAGACGGTTCCGGGGTGGTTCCGGTTCTGAACTCTGTATTCGCTTCGGATTCCCTCAAATCACCGGTTCCGACCGGTTCTGAAACGGTTCCGGTTCCGGAACATATCGATTCCACACGGTTCCATATTCGGGTGTCGAGAAACCAGAACCGACCGGAATGAGAAGAGCACATTATTGTGGGAGGGGTAATATGATGACAAAATGAGTCGTACGTTGAAAAGCATATTATAATTTTTTTTTTGAAGGAGAAAAGCATATTATTTAAATGAGAAGAAAGAGTTTTTATGCAGCAAAAGTAATGTGTTATATCTAGTAATTGCAACAGTGTGAATATAGCAGAATATGAAAGCAATGGTCACAAGAAATTACATATAAAAGCTATAATAATTAATCGGTAGTTGCTGATGGATGGCTCTTCATTACTGTGTTTATGGGTAATTGCCGACAAATTGAAAACTACACTTATACCTTGGTAATGATTTCTCTTGGTAACTATCAATGAATATCACTACCTTTGGTGTTTTTGATAATTGCCGACAGATGTTGATTTTGTTTGGTAATTGTCAATGGGTTTAAATTATCTATCGGTAAATTTAGCACCAGTGAATCTATTCTATCCGTATTCGGTTGGTAAAATTGATTGCGAATTTTCTTGTTTTACAAACAGATTAAACGGTCACTAAGATTTCTAGTATTGAACATCTATAACAGTAATCCAGATATGCAGCTTTTAGCTTACTGGGACACGGATTCGATCGGTGACCTTACTGCTTTAGTTGGTTAGATATTTTTCAAGTAGTCAAATGTTGCCGTCCTATAGGCAATTGGCGGTCTTAGATACTGCTTGAACTTATCATCCTCCTGAATACTAAACAATGCAGATATAATCTATTTGTTGGAGTTCAGTTATGGTACTTAGCTAGAATTATCAATTTCTTATAAAGAAGACACGCGATTATCTTTCTAATTAGTTCTAGGTAGACTTAAAACAGGTTGGCAATATTTTCCTTCTGTTCGTCCTCATTGAAAGTGCTGCTAAGTTTTGCACTAATCGTAAACAGAGACAAAATACAGAGAATACGAAAATCAATCAGCACCACTTATAAATGAATACAAAACTAACAATTCCTAGCTACTTTCTAGCTTACAGCGTTCTTATCAGTAATAGACTAATTTATTTTCCTAAAGACTAGGATTCAGCTGCAACAAATTTACCTATGTGCTCCTATTCTTCAGTCGACTAGCTACAAATAGGAAGAATTTCTTTCAACTTTTTTTTTTGATAATTTAGGCTTTCGCCATTTGATTAATAAAGAATGTCGGACCGGTATTTCGGGCCTCATTAAAACCTCCTCAAATAAAACCCAATGGGAAAAAACTTGAGAAGGAAAAAGAGTACCCACCATGTCCTTAGTACAAGCCTAAACACCAAAGCTTAGGAATGGGTACCAACACCATCGAATAGCATAAACTATGGATCAAAACAATCATCCTACCTAACATTGTTAATCACTCCTTGTTCCACCTGAAAAACGGCAAGTCCTTCCACCAACCGTCCTCCATCTCCAGACTCCCAACTATACGCGTAGACCAAGACGGTCGCATTTGAATTTCAGTACGTAAACCACTACGTTCCGATGCATCCAAATGAAAGCAACTCCATAACATCGAATTAGCCACCCAGTTCACCTAGCTTTGTGACCAAGGGGGGGTATCAAGCCACTCCTAACAGATCTCAGTCACCGAATTTCAGAATTAAAAACATAGAATGAATATTGACCCTTCCTGAAATTTTAGGGTCTTTGCCGTTGACAGGAATCCAATCTTAATTGCTCCTTTGATTGCTCATTTGAGCTTGAATTTTACTGAGAAGGTTGGACTTGGTGAGACTGGGATTAGGAACATGACATCCTAGTTGCAGTAGTAGATCAAGGCATTCTTCTGCCTCTCTTTCTGCGTTAATGATTCTCCCCCTTTCATCCCTTGCTGGTTCCTTGTTTGATAAAGATGGAGGGGCGTATCGTGAAATAGATCAACAGCTAGCCCAATACTGTTATCTGGTAACTTAGAATTTAAAACTTCACCCTGTCTTTTATTTGGTGTCTCTTCCACTACTGTCAATTGGTAAGGCGCCTCTGAACTTTCAGTCCCGGATATTATATTATGCGAGTGGCTAGTGGGAGACAGGGCCTTATCCGGCGCCTCTTTGAAAAAGTCCTCAGGAATTAACAGCACTTCCTCTTCCTGCTCATCTTGGTCTTGACGCGCCTGAGAAGATTTAATTCCCTCCTCTATTATTATATTGTTGTCGACATTTCCCTCCTCTAATATTATATTATTGTCCCTGTCGCTGCCTTCCTTTTCAGCAACTTTCACCTCTTCCGCTGTTTGATTTGGGGACTGTGCGCTCACTGATATTTCAATATTCCCCTGCGTGAGTGGATCGTGATCTAGATCTGACCGGCGGTTGCAGTGGGATAATATTATCTTCCTCATTCTCTTCCTCTGCACGATGCATCAACTACCACAACTAAACAGAAAACAGTTTTGTATTACATCTTTTAACACTTATCATGGCGTCCATGAAAGCAGCTGGTACTTGCAGCCACATATATTTAGTGTCCAATCTATCCCTGGTAACAGCCGGTCTATTAATGTAGTTTTTTTCCACTTATATATCCCAAACTTTTTAAACTTGCAGCTGGTTGTAGAAATGATATCAAGTGAATATTATGAGATAAGCGGGCGAGATGATCTTCATCCTTTAATTACACGTTTAGCTATTGATGTTAACATAGTACTAATATATTGAAAGAAAAAGGAAACAAAAAGACATGAGAAGCCAAAATATTGAGATTTTCAGTAGAATAATCAATATATAGACTATAATTAAAAATATGTGGAAGGATGGATGTGCTCACTGTCATCTATTGTCAAGGTAAATTTACATGCGTACTGGTGTCTTATATACTCCTATATGTAGGGGAGGAAGAGCATACCCCAGATACGAACATTAAATCTAGTTACTATCTTCATTTGGAAGGAGAGGAGTTGAAATTTTCCGGTGGTGGCTGACTGCTTTCTTTTGAGTCCATAGGTTATTAATAGTAACCCTATACTACGTACTGAATGTGAAGTTGAGCATACTAGCGGCATCTGGTGGATACTGATAATAGATACATTTATATTCATTCATAAAGAACTTCAAGAGAACTTACAGCAATAGACTGAAGGAAACGAGCTATGAATATTACTAGTAGATAAACTTGTCTTAGCAGCTAACTAAACATTGATTAACTATGATAGAAATGCATAAATAAATGCAGAAATACGGTTTGGACCAAATCACTGAGAGCGGCTGTTCCTCCTCGAACAAGACGGTGAAGTATTTTTCTATGATGCATATGCTTTTGCATGTTTTTGGATAGACATATGTCAAAGTAGTGAAACACCGGTATTCAACAACTACACCCTATGCTATGGGATCGGAGGAATGGTTTATCCCAAACAGAAAATAAGACGTTCCTCCAATCCCATAGCATATGGTGTACTTATTGAATACCGGTGTTTCACTACTTCGACATATGTCTATCCAAAAACATGTACATGATAGAAAAATACTTCACCGTCTTGCCGAAGGAGAAACAATTGCTCTCAGTGATTTGGTCCAAGCCGTATTTCTACATCTCTCACTTGCTTATCATGGAAAGAGAAACTAATTACTTTGATAACACCATGTCATCCTTCATCCCATACGTCAAACCCCCCTTGATACGATATAACTCTTCACGATAGGCTCCTCACATTGTTGAGACCAACTCTCTCATTCCAGAAATTTGCTACTATCTTCACATCTGGAAAAAAAAAAGAACTCAATAATCAGTAAACTAATAAAAGTGTCATACCGAGTAAAAAACAATTGAGACTTACGAGATCTTTCAGCCTATCAGCCTCCGGCTTAAACTCTGATAGAGTTGAATAATATTATTTTCATAATAGCTTAACATGCTTTCTGCTGGTAGAAAATAATCAAGGCTTTGACGCATGGGGATAAAGGATGGCATGGTGTTATCAAAGTAATTAGTTCCTCTTTCCATGATATGCAAGTGAGAGAGATGATGAATAGTATGGGTGAAGTATGTGAGAATTGAATAAAAACGAGAGGGGGAGGAAGATGGAGATGTTTGGTGCAGGAGTATGGGTGGCCTTTGAACTCATTCTTATAGACCGTTGGAAGATCAAGCTTGGTGAGTTGGATACTCTACCTAGCGTTAGATTGGGAGATGAAGAATGAAGGGGTGAGATACCACTCTACCTGGTGTTAGACTGAGAGTAGTCTAGTTTCTGTAGGGAGAAAGGTGGCGTGGGTGAAGCTTACAGTCTAAGGGAGAAATATGAAAATCACATCGATCATTCAAACTGATATTAATTAACCTAGGGTCTAGACCTGTAAAGTATTTCCACATGCAGAGGTAGTAATTGACATGAGATTAATAAAATACAAAGAAAATAAAGTTAAGTTTTTACATATCCAGCTATATAGCAACATAACTAAAGGAAAAAAATAAGAATATACTCCCTTATCCTCTTTTTCTAAAAAAAGAAACCCAAATCCCTAAATGGAAATTTCCCGGGCACAGACCAAAATGAGGATAGAGCTAGCTGTATATTAGAATTATTTAAAAACCAAACTTATAACTTAAGATAATGTAGCTAGATTTGACATTTTATAATATAAAAAATTTAGGACACATATAGTATAATTTTACGCTATCTTATTAATTTGAAACTTATCTAAAAGTATTTTTCACCGTAACTTATCCCAAAGTATTGGTATTGCACACTCTACAAGAAATTATTAATAAGTTATAATTAGACAATTAAATGTGACAATATGATTTTATAATTCAAAATTTATTATATTTACTTTGTAATTAAATAACTCTAATTTGAAATATTGTTAACATAAGTGTAAAGAAAACTGATAATAGAAGTAAATTGAAGATTATATTTATGTAAACGTAATTTATTTCTAATATAATAAATAAGATTATTAATTTTATATTGATTTATTTATTATTAATATACGGTCATACAAAAATTGACTTACATTAATTTGCTGGTGATCGTATAGAATGTATTAACTTTCTTCTAGAGTAGTTAATTTCTAGCTTCTACACAAACATTAGGAAATCACTCAATTTTGGCTTAGAAAATTATATAATCACTCCTTCCATTAGCTTTTCACTTCTTGTTGTGGTTTTTTTGTGTTGTAGTTGTTTTATAATCCAAGCTTTGAACTTGATAAGTTGTTACACAAGAGTTATAAAAATCAAACCACCATGAGAAATGCTGAATGGAGGAACCATTCATAATAGTAATAAAAATATGTTGCTTCTTAGTTAAAAAAAAAAACTGCTACATAAAAAGATGGCCAGCAGCTTTTTCCTTTGGTCTCCTAGACCTTGACAAAATCCTGTTCTAGGTCCAGCTTCCTTACTTAAACATCAAGTTGTGGTCAAAATCAATCCTTGCACAAATATGTGCTAAAATAGAGAATCCCATCCATACGGACTAATCCATTGCTACTAAATGCAGCATCTTCTTTGTGAGAGCTGTAGTGGAAGTCGAGCTGACTAGGGAAGCGGAGATTCGAATCTTGAGGGCACGATCACCAAAAGGTCATATATAAATGGGACTCGGTTACATGTTTCTCATGCAACACCTTGGAAATACCCCTTCTTCTTGCCCAAAGCTTAGAGCTCAAAAACATGTTCACCCCACTTGATCCCTCGACCCTAGAGGGTCCTTCCTTCCTCTAATGCCCTTCCCATTCTTCGCATTCCCCCTTCAGCCTATGCTACTACTGTGCCAGCCCCCCTCCCCTCGCCCACCAAGTAGGTACCCGACCAGGAGCTCCCTCTTGAGCTCGTTTGGCCCCTTCTTTGACTAGCTTCACTTCTGAAGGAGCTCTCTCCATCTCCTCGCATATCCAAAATATTAACTCTAACATCCAAAATGTGCTCCGTGGTCTACAACCGCTTGTAGGTACACTTCACAGCTCTTGCTTGTAGAAAAGAACCTAGTTTTCAATTACTGGAGTCAACTCTCGTTACTCTTTTTCTAGTCTACAACCGCTTATTGTCTAACTCCCCTTATAGGGACAATTAATCCACTAATTTTCTCAAAGTTATGCAGTTAACTGTTTTAATCCGCATCTTAGTCTAAATTATATCACATCTCTTGCTTGTATACAAAATTCAATAGATGTTCTCAACTTTGATCCTTAAATGAAGAACAACAATATCACAAAGATTAAGCTTTACTAAAATTAATAATCAAACCATTTTCAGAAAGATACAAAACAAAGATCTAGGGCTACATCTAGCTCAAAGTCCAATCCTGTAGTGAAACTGGTGACAAATCCAAGGAGAATACACCATCAAATCTGTAGTGAAACTGGTGACAAATCCAATCCCGGCCTCATGCTGCTCTCACTCTCTCCAAAGTTATCTATTCTTTGCTATGTTCTATCGTCTCAATGCGGCTAATCAAAAGATAGATTATTTGTTTCCAATTTCTTTCTTAAATTTTACGTCTACTGTTTTAGATATTAGGTAATATGGCATGCCCTCTTTCACTACTCCAACTTGGGCCCAAGTATGTGCACTGGGATAATACCTGGACCAAATGATAAAAGGCGCAGAATAACCCTCAGAACTCGTATTCGGGTGTTAGTCGAGGAGTAAACCCCGGACCATGTTAGGAAATTATTAGTAGGTCGCCTATGATATTGGTTAGGGTATGTTTGTTGGTATCCAAATGCTGATTTGTCTAGTAACTCCAATTACGGTGGGCATGTATGAACTATCCCTAACAATTATAAAAAAAATTAAGGATTAATTATTGAATTATTAAGTCTAATGAGCCTTAAAATCATTAAGGATTTATGGAATCTTAAAAATATACTTATATAAATATAAATATATGGTTCAAAAGGGTTATTAAATCCTACATAAAATGATGAAATTATAGGGAGTATTTAGAGAGAGAGAAATTAAATAAAAAAGTTGGTTTAACGTGTAATGTGTTATTACATGAAATGATGGCACAATCAATATGAGGGAGTTTAAGAATTTACTTTAAGCAGTCAATATGACTTGTGAGTATTATAATCACGCTAAAAACACAAGGAAAAATGCTATGGCCAAGATAATAAATTAGACTACATACAATCTAACACAGAGAGAGCCCAAATGAGCAAAATTAAAGCCCAAATAGACTACTCTCACTCCCTTATCAACACTAGCTCGCTGGAACATGTTATTGCCGCCTCACACCCTTCATTCTCTTCATTTTCTTACCACCTTACTTCCTTTATGCTCTCATCTCTCTCTTAGAAAAATATGCCACCTCCATCTACTCTTCTCCCTCTTATCTTCTTCACTTTTCCTCCATGGAAGAACACACAAAACGTGAATGATAATTCTTCTCCTCTTCTCTAATTTTTCTCCTTGAATCTTGTAACGTTTAAAATCCTGAAAAAAAATACTCAGGAAAACACGCACCGGAAAACACCAAGCAATATTCGGGCAACAAGCAAACACACATGCACACAGAAACATTGAACACATGCATTGACGCAAACAAGCATTCACATACTAACGACACCAAGCACAAAGCTTGACACTCCTTAGGGTAATTTAACCCAGGACCTCGGCGATGCGGCACACAGCCAGCATGCCAGAGCGCCACTCATAATCACAAGGATGAGAGTGGACTTAAACCAACCTTACTAGATAAGTTCTCCGGTCATCCCAATTCCCTTAGCACTAAGCGTCAGGGTCATAGGGGATCTGTGCACCACTTGCAACTCCTTCTCAAGTGCGCAGCCAAAGTACAAGTAATGCCAGTGTTCGGGTAACAGCAAGGTTAACCCACACAGTCAATGCAAGCATCGAAAACCGGAGGGTGAGGGCGCTGGGCAAGCGCCAACACACTTATCTCCACCCTAATCCAACTCATCCCTGTGCGAGCCATAAAGGCTCTAGCGATGTGCCGCCCGCACATTGGGGTAAGAATAACCAGGGACATACTGAGTTGATGCCGCCGGCTCTCGGCATCTGGGTCATAGAAGCTCGTACCGTAGTTCCAGAGCTCTATCCCTAAGGGGCCCCTCTACTACCCGCACGCCGGTAGGTTAGCATAAAGGGCGTATAACAGAGAGAGATCGAGTCAACGCAACACAGGTACGAAATGGCTACTTCTTTTATTAATTGAGATACAAGGCCCGAAGGCTTACATTACATTGTTGAGTACAAATATATTTCGGTGTCAAGCTGCTTGTCTTTATCTTTACAAAATTTGGACGTAACAAACCTCCCCCACCTAAGTCTTTGCCGTCCTCAAAGTTTCTATGTATTTTTGTATCTCATCTTAGAAATGCAGTGAGTTAACCTTCTCGTCCCCATGTCACATCTTCTTCCTTTCTACTTCGATATGAAATTACCCGACAGGAACAACAACTCGACGTTGCTCATCAAGCAACAAGTCCTCAAGCGGGGTGTAGCAGCGAGTCTTGCCATCATGGACTTTCTTGAAAATCTATTTGTAAGTCGAGTCGGATTTTGATACTTCCCAGTCTAGACTTGAGCCTGATACCGGTCGCGATGTGAGCTAGCCGCAGAAAGCTCCTCATTAAGATTATCAACTCGGTCGCTTAGCTTCTTGATATGCTTCAAGAGGTTTTCAGAGTCCGTACCTGACCAAAATATCAGTAAAAGTCAAGAGCAGAATAGAAAACAAAAGTATCAAAGACGCTGAATTTAATATAAACTCACCCTTGTTTGACAGTTCTGCATTCTCAGACTTAAGACGGGATATGACAGCCTCCAGATTTTCACCTTCTCTTTCAACTCGGCTATCTCGTTTACCAAAGCGGTCTTCTCTTGAAAGAGAACCTTTTTCTCCTCTTCTAGCATGGTGCAGTCATGAAGTAAGGACTGTTTCTCCTGTTCAAAAGAAGCTCTCGTCTGCCACTCTAGAGCAGCCTTTTCTTCGAACAAACAGTTAAGTTCTTGAATAAGCCTAGCTTTGTCCTCCACCAAAGCATTATTTTCACGGGTAAGAGCCTGCTTCTCCAACTCAAGGACCCCGACCTCCTTTTCAAAGGCGGCTTTGGATTCAGAAAGAAAAGATTATCGGCAAAGAGAGAAGTCACCTCTTTCTGGTGAGCAGCTTGCACCTGCTTTAGCAAAACTTCTAAGTCTGAAAAAGCCCGCTTCCGCTCATCCTTTTTAGAAACAAGACGATTTCGTACCTCTTTTAAAGCGGCATCAGTCTGGAGGTTCCGGCTCTTAATGGAAAAGTTCTCCTCCCGTATATTTTTTAATTGCAGCTCGTACTCATCACGTTGGCGGATACATTCTTGCCGAGATAGCCGCAATTCCTTATTCAGTGCTTCCATCTTCTCCTTCACTTTGAGATCAATCTCGTAGTGTACATGATCAATATAAGCGTCATGGGTGGACCGGGTCTGCCTCAACTCCTCTTGGGCATTATTGGCACGACTTTCTTCATACCGAAGCTTGGACTGAAGATCACTTGTATGGACCTCGGCACTTTGAGCCATGGACATCACCTAAGGAGGAAGCGCATCTCATCAAAAATCAGGTACAGAAAAACAAGAATAAAAAGCACGGGTAAAGGACTAATCAGAAAGAAAAGAGGTGTGTATTAACCCGAAAGATGCCTTGCCACATAAAGTCGAATACCTCTTTGATGGGAAGAGAATGCCGCATGATAGCATCGGCTCCCCCATCTTCTATCCTCAACTTGTCTTTAATTGCAGTAGTAATTGTCGGAGGAGCAAAGATCTCGTCCGGATGACCGGATCTCCTTATCGCTTCCTTCCAAGCGTCGGAATACTTCGCAGAATCACAGGAAATTGTAGGCAAAGGTTGGCCACGGTGATAATACCATCCTTCCTTTTGAGAGGGACCAGTAAAAGACTCATGAACAGGACGAGGGGGGAGAAGGAGGGGATACAATAGTGTCCTCTCGTTGTTTACTGCGAAGTTCAGGATTCTCAGGAACTGGCCGGTATTCCTTCACTTTTTCCCGTGCCGCATTCCTAGCTCCAGCAATGTCACATGAAATCGAGGCCTCATGGTCGCTAGAGGTCTGCTCCTCTTCTGATATTTCCGGTAGGCTAACCTTTGGTTTTGATACAGTTTTCTTTTGTATTTTCTGCATACCAGAAGCTTGAGCTGCAACAGCAACAAGAGAAAAACCAGACACAACTTCATTATCAGATATATCTATCGGAGCACCCACAGAGCCTGATACAAAGAAACATATTTTAAAAAAAAAGAAAAGAAAGAAAGAAACACAGGGAAGGGGAGATCGTTGATAAAGAAAAACCTTTTTTAGCCGGAAAGTCGGCACGAGGGCCTGTATCCTCCAAAGTGTTGCCCTAGGCAGGATCTGAAGAGAAGTAGCCTGACAAATTAGGAAACAGATCACCAATCAGGGTCGGGTGACCGGACTCCCGCTCTGGACGAGAACTAAGGTCGAGACCCAAACCAGGAGTGAGGGGAAGAAAGACACGGCACCCAGACTCTGGACTCACATGCCAAGTACCTGACAATCCGGCGTTTGATCGATTGGGGGACTCGACGCTCTTCTTCTTCTTTTATTGTCTCGACTAATCGCCTTCTTCGCTATGTCTATGTCGCTTTTTAGAAGAAGACGTATCTCCCAGAAGCTTCTCAGCCGCACCAGTAGCCGCATCCATTGAGGCATAGTAATCAACCTTTTCATCTCCAATCTCGAAATTAACGAAATTTCAGCTATTGAAAGGGCCTATTTTGTCCCCTTTCCGGAAGAAATATGCCAAAATCCCGTGTAGAACGGTAAGAAAAGACTGCGGCAAAAATAAAAAATAAAAATTGCGTTGCTAACACTTACTGTAGTAGTTTTTCAGTGAGGATAAACGCGCGTTGGTAAAGAACTCCTCGACTGTCAATTGTTTACGGCTCTGCCCCTTCAGAACTATCGAGATAGGCATTTCAGCAGGGGGAGTGGAGGGACAGCCAAGATGACCTTTCTTGATCTCAGAGCAATAGGGAACTCCCAAGTATCGTTCGGACGGTGGGATGATGATGAACCACCGAGAATTCCACCCAGAAACCTTCTTATAGTCGAAAAACGAGAATCCGGCCTTCGCTATAATGGTTAAGCTGTCAGGATCAACCCTGATCGAGAAAAATTGAGCAAACTCGGTGACTTCTGGCCGGATTTTGTTCTCTTCGCAGAGAACGGCGTAGGCGTGGAGGTACGATATCGCTTTCGGGTGTAAGTGAGCGAGCAAGCAGCAACGACGAATCAGGAACCCCATAACAAAGGGATGTGGGGGAACAATCAAACCCTGAGAAAAAAAATCCGCATATACCACGTACCCGAGACCAAAATCATCATAGGGATGAGAATCGTGAGAAGGGAGATGGATACGGGTACCTGGTGGGACTTCGACACTTCTGAGGCAACTAGAAAGCGAGGAAGTGTCCAAAGAAGAAGGAAAGGGCTTGCGATCGATAAAAAAAGGTTTTGAGGAGTGTAGATAGGTAGGTCGAAAGCTGTTAGGAGAAGGGGTACCTTGAATTGCTTCGACAGCTGGCAAGAAATTCGCGACGGCCTTACCTTTCTTCAAACTGGAGGAAGCCATTGAAGGGAATCGGCGAGTAGAACAGGTGGAATGAAGGAAACGCTCGAGAACGCGAAGCAGAGAAGCGAGAGAAGGAAAGAGCAGCAAAGTCAAAAGAGCGGAAGAGGAAAGAGAAAGAATCTAAAATTCGGGGTTTTTTAAAAGGTAATTCTCGCCTGAAAGTTAAATAAATAATAATATATATATATATATATATATATAATATATATATGCTACAAAAATCTACTTTTTGCAGAAAAAGGGGGAGGCCCTACGCTTCCTTAATTAACTCTGACACTGATCAAAAAAGAAAACCTTGGGTATTCCACTTTGGAAACACGCGAGTAAATTCAAAAGGACGGCACGAGCTTGGCACAAGCCATGAGTTCCGCACGGACTATTGAAGTTCTTTCTCTTTAGTCGGAAGAAAAAGAACGTGTGGGACTGAGAGAAATAGGGAAAGACAAGGAAAAGCAAACAGAGGTGGAAAGTCTCGAGGACAATCCAAGGATTCCAGAAGAAATTACAGCAGAAGATTTTTTCCTAAAAATTCCAAACACGAAAAGTTCTACTTTCTTCATCGAAGATTCAAAAAGAAATAGAACTGACCATAAAGGGCACAAGAAATATCCGGTCGCCTATGACCAGACAGAGTATGACTAAAAGTAGAACACAAAGCTACTCGCCCGTTCGGCCGCCCTTGGCCGGATAGGCTAGGATAAGTAAAGTACGAAATGGCTGGTCGCCTGTGGCCAGCCAGGGATAGTAGCAAAGAAGAATAGGAGTGACCGGACTCTTGCATCCGGTCAGGATCACTAGAGAAGGGCATAAGTGTCCGGTCATTTTAGTCCGGCGAGTAAGGATAGAGATGGAATTTGTATGTAAAATAAGGCAGACCGGTAGCCTCAGGACCAATGTAAAAGTATTATAAATAGGGGTGTACCCCCATGAAATAAGACAAGCAAACATACCGACTAAACTTGAGTTAGAACCTCGCAAAGTCGCTATCTCTCTTTCTCCCATTCTGCTCTCAGCCGCAACCAGGTAACTCATAGGATAGTTGTGAGAGATCAAAGTAGGGAAGACTGGATATTTCATTTCATGAACTTTAAAAGTACTTTGTTAACTAGTAGAAGTATTTTTCTCGTTTTTACTTGAGGTCATTGGCATAGTGACATTTCATGTACTTTTGTAAAAATACAATGATATTTTATGACTTTCTTTTTTTAGTGACATTTCATAAATTAGCCAATAATATAGTGACATTTAATGAATTAGCAAAAAATATAGTGGTATTTTATGAAATTTCCCTAAAATAAAAAGAAGATGGTGGGAGAAGGGTGATAAAAAAATAGGGAGCGAAGTAAGGCACCGTTTGTTTTACAGGGAAAGTGAAGGGAAGGGAAGGAAAAATGGGGACACGGTCCCTCCCGTTGTTTGATATGTATAGAGAATATAAATGGGAAGGGAATGCATTCCCCTTCTATTCCCCCGCTCCCTTATTTTTCTTTCTCGTGCTATATCCTACAGGAACAACAAAATAACTTTGCTTTGTTTGTTTTTTTTTTAAAAAAAGAAAAGAAAAGAAGAAGACAAAGAGCAGGGGAGTGATACGCCAATACAAATAATAAGTAATCTTAATTAACTTTGCTTTGATGGTAACTATTGCACAAAGTAACTTTGCTTTGCTAAGTAATTATAATTAACTTATAATAAAAAAATCTACTAATGATAGCTTTATAATAACACCAGATAAATAAATAATTGAATAAAACAAATATATTATTTATGTTCTAAAACTAAACAATCATTCCCATATTTATTCCCATATATAACCAAACAATATACCTATTAAGGCATTTTCTAGCCTACAACCTAATCCAGAGGAGAGCACGCGGGCGTCGCATTTTTTTTTTTGCGTGCAGTGTCGGGTTTGGCTTTTTTTAAAATTTTTTTTTATTCTTTTCTTTTATTTATCACAAAAACTTTAAATTGTTATAACTTTTAATATATAAGTCCAAAATGAAAAAAAAATTATATCATTGTTCACCTAAATTCAAGCTCTTCAAAACAAGATCAATCATGAATATATTTTGACAACTTTTTTTTAAAAATATTTTTACATGTATACCATGATATTTTAATGTGAGGATGTATGTACATATTTTAATGTGAGAATGTACATGTTTTAATGTGACGATGTACATGTTTAAATGTGAGAATGTACATGTTCTTTAATGAACATATGTACATGTTTGTATGGTCATATGTACATGTTTGTATGACCGTCTGTACAAGTGTTCTTCCTTATATGTACAGATTTTAATTTAAGGTTGTACATATTTAATAATTTGTACATGTTTATATGACTATCTATATGTTTTTAATGCGAGAATGTACATGTCTTCACGTGAGGATGTACATGTTTTAGTGAACATTTGTACAGGTTTGTATGACCATCTGTACAAGTTTTCTTTTACGTTCTATGCCCCATACATGTAAAAATATTTTTTTTAAGTTGTCAAAATATATTTATGACTGGTGTTGTTTTGTAGAGCTTGAATTTAGGTGAATAATGATATATTTTTTTTTTGGACTTATATATTAAAAGTTAGAACAATTTAAAGTTTTATGATAAAGAAAAAAAGGAATAAAAAATCTAAAAGTAAAAGTAAAAAAAAAAAACAAAAATCAAAAGAGGCGGGCGCTATAAAAAAAAAAGGAATAGCGCGCTGGGATGTAGCAAGACCCACCGTTTTCCCATTCCCTGTCCCACTCCCATTGTTTTCACATTCCCATACCCTTTTCCTTTCCCATTTCCTTATGGTATCCAAACAGTGCCTAAGAGTGTTAGAAAAGTAATGAATACACTGATAAGTTAAAAGAAACTCTTTTACCATTGGAACTTATATCCCTCATTTAACCGCCAAACTCGACTCATTCTCAAACATCCAACCGTTCGTCTTCTCTTTCCCCAGAATGTCTACCGCGGAGCAGAAATACGCTCTCTTCCGCCATCAGATTGAACTCAGGAGGTACTAAATGCCTCCCTCGTTCTCACAACTCATCATTTCCAAACTACTTTCTTCTATCTATGCTACTTTAATCCTTACATTATACTACCTTCTGATTTACCAGATTCGACGATTCGACGCTCGCTATCTTGGAATCATCAATCTTGACATCCACAGACGTGAAATCACGGCTAGATACGCAATCAGGCTTGAAGGAATTCCTGCGATCTGAATCTCTCGTCGCCATCAGAGGAGTGTGAGAATTGGTTTCATCCCACATTGGTGTGGGCAAAACAAGGGAGCACTTCCTTTGTTATAAAAGGAAGTGCTCACCATACTTCTTAGATCATCCCAACAATTAGCAACTTCTTATGTATGCTAAATTGTAATCTCTTCTCTCTATATCTCTTCAAGTATAAATAAGAGATTTCTGGTAGTGTCCGAGGAAGTAGGCAAAATTGGCTGAACCTCGTAAAATTCCGGTGTCTCTTTTATAGCTTTATTTAGCAGCTTTTGGTGGGTAATTTTGTAGTGCTTTATTGTGCTAAGAAATTACAGTCAGGAAATTCTGTCTAAGGAAGTGGTTCTTAAGCGGGACCATTGTGACCCTACCACGACCTGGGAATTTTCCTGTACGGAGTGATTTTCTAGTACAATAATTTACTCTCTTACCCAGTCGCTTCCGCAACAAGTGGTATCAGAGCCAAGGTTCTGTCTTAGTATGCTCTGTGGTTGCAGCTAGGCTGATCTTCCACATCAGAAAAGCGTTCCTTTGTTCAGTTGATACGTCGTAGCGCTGCTAAATAAAAATTGGAGCAGAAATGGCAGACGACAAATTAAAGACCCCGGAGACAGCATCATCAACTTCCTCGTCATCGATTTGGACAAGAAGGGTGATGACTAATGCTAAGTTTTCGGTGGAGACATTTGATGGTACGGGCCATTTCGGCATGTGGCAATGCGAAGTCCAAGACGCTCTCTTTCAGCAAGGTCTTGACATCGCCATTGAAGAGACAAGACCGGAAGACATTCAAGAGAAGGAATGGGAGGCCATGAATCGAGCAGCTTGTGGTACAATTCGCTCCTGCCTGTCGAGAGAACAAAAATATGCGTTCTCTAAAGAAAAATCTGCAAGTAAATTGTGGAAGGCACTGGAGGAAAAATTCATGAAGAAGAGCAGTCAGAATAAGCTTTTTATGAAGAAAAGGCTATTCCGCTTTTCGTATGTTTCGGGGACCACAATGAATAACCACATCACCAGTTTCAATCAACTAGTAGCTGATTTGGTAAACTTGGATGTGAAATTCGAAGATGAAGATTTGGCCTTAATGTTGCTGGGATCTCTTCCTGATGAGTATGAGTTTCTGGAAACAACTCTACTCCATGGGAAGGACGATATCTCTCTGAAGGATGTCACTGCAGCACTGTACAGCCATGAATTGAGAAGAAAAGAAAAGAGGGCTGGTACTGATGAAGCAGCAGAAGCATTAGTGGTGAGAGATCGTTCTCCGCTCAGAAAAAGGGGAAGAAAGGATGGTCAAAACCGAAAACCAAGCTCGGCAAAGATGAATGCGCCCTTTGTCGAGAAAAGGGACATTGGAAGAAGGACTGTCCAAAACAGAAGAAAGGCAAGGCTGTTCAAGACGCATGTGTAGCTGAATACGACAGCGAAGGATCAGGACTATCATTGGTGGCATCGACTTCAAAAATTAACCAGGATGAGTGGATTCTGGATTCAGGAGCAACCTACCATATGTCACCCATTCGAGATTGGTTCTTTGATTACAAAGAACTAAAGGGTGGAACCGTTTTGATGGGAGACAATAGCCCATGCAAAACAATTGGTATAGGCTCAATCAAGTTGAAGAACCATGAAGGATCAACCAGAGTTTTAAGAGAAGTTCGGCATGTTCCAAACTTGACCAAAAATCTCATTTCTCTGGGACAATTGGAGTCGAAAGGATTCTCATGGGCCGCTAAAGATGGGTTCTAAAGGTCGTTTCCGGAGCACTGACGGTGATAAAAGGCACCAGAAGGAGCAATCTGTATTACTACGAGGGGAGTACAGTAGTAGGAACAGCAGCAGTTGTGTTGGCTCCCAAGGAGAACGGTGACTCTCAGTTGTGGCACATGCGACTGGGGCATGCCGGAGAGAAATCCTTACAGATTCTTGCAAAGCAGGGATTGCTGAAAGGCGTGAAGGCTTGCAAGTTAGACTTTTGTGAGCATTGCGTTCTCGGGAAGCAAAAGAGATTGAAGTTTGGCACTGCCATCCATAATACGAAGGGTATTTTGGATTATGTCCATTCTGACGTTTGGGGACCCGCCAAGACGCCTTCCTTGGGTGGGAACCGCTACTATGTGACCTTCGTGGATGATTTTTCTCGAAGTTTGGGTGTATGCCATGAAGACTAAGGATGAAGTGATGGGGATCTTCCTAACATGGAAGAAGACGGTCGAGACGCAAACAGGTCGAAGGATCAAGTATCTCCGGACAGATAATGGGGGAGAGTACAAGAGTGATCCATTCTTGAAGGTTTGCAAAGACGCGGGAATTGTCCGACACTTCACAGTCAGGGAAACACCGCAGCAGAATGGAGTGGCAGAGCGAATGAACCGAACATTGCTGGAGAAGGTTCGGTGCATGTTGTCAAATGCTGGGCTGGGCAGACAATTTTGGGCAGAGGCGGTAACATATTGCAGCCATATTGTGAACCGGTTACCGTCGTCGGCTATTGGTGGAAAGACACCGCTTGAGGCATGGTCTGGAAAACCAGCTACTGATTATAGTTCTTTGCGAGTGTTTGGTTCTGTGGCTTACTACCATGTGAAGGAATCAAAATTAGACCCAAGGGCAAAGAAGGCTCTATTTATGGGGATTGCGTCTGGGGTAAAGGGATACCGGTTGTGGTGTCTAGAAGCAAAGAAGACAATCATTAGCAGAGATGTTACCTTTGATGAATCTGCGTTGTGGCAGAAGGTGACAGTAGACTCCATCCAGACAGAGGGAACTCAGAAGCAGGTGGAGAAAGCACCAAAGCAGGTGGAGTTCGAGAAGGAGATATTTGTAAACCCATTGGTTGGAGATGATAGTGACTCTCAAGGAGTAGATGAGTCAAATGAGGAAGCTCCAACACAGAATCAGATCCGATTGCAGAAGAAGACCCAGAAGAGAGATCCGCAAACCTGCTCGTTATGCGGATATGGTGGCTTATGCACTTCCAGTTGTAGATGAAGGGGTACCACCTACTTTCCAAGAAGCAAATCAAAACTCGGAAAGTAAGGAGTGGAAAGGTGCCATGGAAGAAGAAATGAATTCTCTTCACAAGAACAACACGTGGAAGTTGGCACAACTACCAAAGGGCAAGAAGGCAATTGGTTGCAAATGGGTGTTTGCAAAGAAAGAAGGAACTTCAGGTGAAAACAGTGTCCGCTACAAGGCTAGGTTGGTGGCCAAAGGGTACGCACAGAAGGAGGGAATTGATTACCATGAGGTATTTTCTCCAGTAGTGAAACATTCCTCCATCAGAATTCTGTTGGCGTTAGTAGCTGAGCTGAATTTGGAATTAGCCCAACTTGATGTGAAGACCGCGTTCTTACATGGCGATCTGGAGGAAGAGATCTATATGACTCAACCAGAAGGATTTAAGGTTCGTGGTAAAGAAGATTGGGTTTGTAAGTTGAACAAATCATTGTACGGGCTGAAGCAGTCTCCAAGGCAATGGTACAAACGATTTGATTTGTTTATGAGAGGGCAAAGGTACACGAGAAGCAAATATGATCACTGTGTGTATTTGCGCAAGCTACATGATGGGTCTTACATCTACCTACTCTTGTACGTTGATGACATGCTAATAGCTTCAAAGAATCAGTCAGAGATTGATAGATTGAAGGCTCAGTTAGCTCAAGAGTTTGAGATGAAAGACTTGGGCGAAGCCAAGAAGATTCTCGGGATGGAGATTAGCAGAGACAGAAGGAATGGCAAGCTTTGTTTGTCCCAGAAGCAATATCTGAAGAAGGTGCTACAACGTTTTGGTATTAACGACAATACAAAACCTGTGAGTACCCCGCTTGCTCCTCATTTGAAGCTTAGTGCCCAATTATCTCCAAAGACTAAAGAAGATAGAGACTATATGGCTAGAGTCCCATATGCAGAAGCAGTTGGTAGCTTAATGTATGCCATGGTGTGTACAAGGCCCGACATTTCACAAGCAGTTGGAGTTGTGAGCAGATATATGCATGATCCTGGCAGAGATCATTGGCAAGCTGTGAAATGGATTTTACGATATATTCAAGGTACTGTGGATATTGGTCTGCTATTTGAGAAGGATGTTACAGGTGGTCCAAATGTGGTTGGATATTGTGATTCCGACTATGCTGGTGATATGGATAAGCGACGATCAACTACTGGTTACTTGTTTACTTTAGCCAAGGCACCAGTAAGTTGGAAATCTACCTTGCAGTCTACAGTTGCTTTGTCTACGACTGAGGCGGAGTACATGGCTCTGACAGAGGCTGTGAAGGAAGGTATTTGGCTTCATGGGTTGCTTAAAGACTTGGGAGTTGGTCAGAGGCACATCACGGTGCACTGTGACAGTCAAAGTGCTATTCATTTAGCAAAGAATCAAGTCTATCATGCAAGGACGAAGCATATTGATGTTCGCTATCACTTTGTGCGGGAGATACTCGAAGAAGGGGATATTCTTGTTCAGAAAATCCGGACGACTGAGAATCCTGCAGACATGATGACCAAGGTGGTGACCGCAGTCAAGTTCAAACATTGCTTGGACTTGACCAACATCCTGCATATTGAAAATGGCGCCTAGGCGCAATTGTAGACACTACCAAGTAGGTTTGTAAGAGAGTTTATTTTGGTTAGTGGGATAAACCAAGGTGGAGAATTGTGAGAATTGGTTTCATCCCACATCGGTGTGGGCAAAACAAGGGGCACTTCCTTTGTTATAAAAGGAAGTGCTCACCTCACTTCTAATCATCCCAACAATTAGCAACTTCTTCTGAATGCTAAATTGTAATCTCTTCTCTCTATATCTCTTAAAGTATAAATAAGAGATTCTGGTAGTGTCCGAGGAAGTAGGCAAAATTGGTTGAACCTCGTAAAATTCCGGTGTCTCTTTTATAGCTTTATTTAGCAGCTTTTGGTGGGTAATTTTGTAGTGCTTTATTGTGCTAAGAAATTACAGTCAGGAAATTCTGTCTAAGGAAGTGGTTCTTAAGCGGGACCATTGTGACCCTACCACGACCTGGGAATTTTCCTGTACGGAGTGATTTTCTAGTACAATAATTTACTCTCTTACCCAGTCGCTTCCGTAACAAGGAGTTGCTGACAAACCTCTCATCCATAAGCTTTATGTACTTGATTTTTTCGTTCGCGCCTTTGCAGTCGTCAATGACATTGAGGTAATCTTTAATCTCACTTCTGCAATTATAGTAACTGTCTCATCTGCGGCTGAAGTATTTCAGTAAAATCTTCTTTTTGTCGTTTACTAATTACTTTCCAGTTTCCACTAGTACGTGAGTGAGTGACGTGACTATCTTTGTGCAAAATGTTTGTCAGAGTTGTTTGGCGTTGAGATACGAGGCTTTGATTATGAGAGATTCGGAGGCATCTTATTCCGGTGGTTCTCAGAATGTGATGTCATCTGTGGAAGATTGGAAGGCATTTGCTCAGGACTCGTATGACAATGGTTTCTATTCTGTCACTGCGAAGGTGATTGATTTTTCTTTTTTTCGTTTTACACTGCTTCTTCTGAATATGCATCATGCCTTTTTTTTTTGTCCAATTTACGCTCTTTTACTCAGCAGCAGATATATTATATACTGCAAAATTCTATGGATTCCTTGAGGATAGGAATATGGATGTATATGCCGCCTCTGTTAATCTTCATCTACTGATGAGTGTAATAAATGACGGGTCTGAATTTCGCTGCTCAGTAACTCACATTGCATTGCAAGCTTAATGAGTTTTACTGCCATTTTATTCGCTCTATTGGTTCAGCCTTGACATATAACTGACATAAAACTATCTGGTGGTGGAAAATGAATTATATCAGTTTTGTCTAGAAATGAAGCCACTGCTCATTCGCTGAGGGTAGATAGTACAAGCAAGATTGTGAGATCTATGGAAGAAAATCTGTAACGGCAATTTTTTGCCTTATTTGAATTATTAAAAAAAAATGAAGCCACTGTTGAGTTGCATTACAATTTGCAAGACAGTTTTTCTTATCACGAGCTGTCAGGGTTATTCTTCTAGGGGGGCCTTAGTATAATTTAAAGTATTTAGCATCTGATCATCTTTATCAAGCTAAAACTGAGTTCCCTTAGATAAATGTATTTCTTCTACACTTCATTTTGCCTGTCAAACTTCTCATTTTGTTTCTCTAACTAATACTACGCAATAGTAGCAAAGTAGTTGTTACTATTATTTTATTTCAACATCTGTTGTTTATCTCCACAGGCGTGTGAGCGGGCTCTTCTTCTACATCCTGATATCTGCACTGATCCCGTGCAGAAGAACAGCAAGAGTCCCAAAGATGATGCAGAGGTGGCCATACAAAAGAAGAAGATTCAGAACCTCAGTTATGCTGCGATGAGATCATCTTCTTCTACACATGCTGGTGAGTGAATAATCACCAGTGCTTATCTCTAACCCAGCAATTTACCATATTTTTGTACCTCCTCTGTATTCAATTAATGATTGGTCTCTTGGTTATTATACAACAGTTCAGACACAGGCAGCTGAGTACTTGATCAAGGAAGACCTCAACCACGGCTAGTGGGAGGAGCTTTAAACCTGACAAAGTGACAAAATACTACTATTCTGCAAGCAATTCTTTCAGAGATGGGATCAAGAAGAGGAATGCTCGTAACTTGAAACGCTTTCAGAACAACCGCCAAAGGGAAGTCGAATAAGTATGTATACTACTGTTGAACAACAAAAGTAATGCAACGCAATCTATCTTTTTCATTCTATCATAAATAAATAAGTGCTTCTTCTTCAGTATGTAGATGTGTTTCTTTCTAGTATATCTGTTTACAGTCTAACTAGTGAGTCTTTCTGAGTAACTATACTATGAGGAACAACATTATGTGCCACATGACTTGTTATTTTCTACCCTCATCATTCATTTTTTTTTTGGGTATAACTCATCATGAGTAACTAACTACATCATTTTTTAGCGAGCTAAACAAGATCACACAACATGAAGTTAAGAGTTAACATTATTACTGTTTCTGTGCAACATCTCAACAACAACATCAACTTATAGTCAGTCCTTATTTGCCTCATCATCTCTGGGGTTTACACTTTCTCTTCCCAAATAGATTATTTTATTCTGTACTCAACATCTTCACGGAGTCTGCTATGTGGATAAGACTTTGGCGCTCTATAACTGACCGTAATTGTAGTACTAGTAAATTCAGATCATTAGCGAATCTATCATAACTATATAAATCTCCACATCATGATGGAAACCTCTCTCCTCTCTCCTCACCACTCACTCTCCCTCCGAACCCCCTCAGCCCTCCTACCATGTCCACCACCAGTGCAAAGCCACTAACCACCGCACCACCACCACCAAACAATCGCTGCTACATTACACAAAATACATGGCACATCTCGGAAGTAGGAAGTATAAGTACAAAACTGAAGCCACGGTTTTTGTGGACAACATCAGCAAAAACACCACCCAAACATCACTATGGCGAATCTTCCACTTCTATGGCAATATCATTCGAATCACAATCCCAAGGAACCTCAGGGCAGTTCACAAAACGAGATACGCCTTTGTAGAATTTTGGCACGCCCATGAAGCCAGAGCCGCGATCTTCTCTGCAAACGGAAAGCAGCTGGATGGTGAGTACATCATAGCCCAACCGGCAAAGCCCCGACGTGCACCAGCAGGACCTTCAGGAGTGGCCTCCGCTCCCATCAACCAAAACAATCACACACAAATACCCTCACCACAAAATCAGCAACACCACACGCAACACCACCACAATCACTCAAACTACACCCCAGTCAAAACACACATCCGGCACAACACCCTGCTGCAAACTCACACAACCAGGAAGCTTCATCCCAGTCCTCGGAACACTCCTCTTTCCAAAATAAAAACCAAATGCCACTCTTTCTAGAACACTCCACGGACATGCTCAACAACCTGCAAGCGAGTGTTGTTCTTTCAAGCCCAGACATTCTAAACCCTGAGAAAGTAAAACTGGAACTAGGCAAGAGGGTCAAAATCAAAGCGCTGACTACATTATCACAGACAAAAATAGTGGCTACCCTGTTTTCCACCTCGGACAAATTTCTGCTCCTGGACAACCAAACCTTACAAGGCACAAACTGGCACATCACAGAGTGGAACATCGCTGAACATCCAACCTCAAGAGAAACTTCAATCATCATCCGAAGCCTACCCATTCACACTTGGTGCGAATCCACCATAAGGAAAATTGCAAGTACAGTAGGAACTGTTATATCTGTTGAAGAAGACTTTACAATACCTCTGGCTTTCCTTGAAGCCCACGTCAAAGTCAAAACATGGCACTGGGAAATCATAAACAAAGAGATTCTCTGCTACGACGGCGAAGAACCAATCAGAATCGGAATTGTTGAAGTATGGAATGAAGATATCTCCGATCACCGGAATCAACAGGAAGAACATGTGCGAAGGAAACCAAGGCACACATCGACAGACCACTCATCATTTGGACACGTGACTCATACAAAAAAAGCAGCACAAGTGCCACAGATACGTGAATAAAATGAACTCCACATCAGCAAAGAGACCAAAATCACCAAAGAAGGACATAAAATATCCAACCAGAAGAGTCCCACTATCACTAAAACACTCAGGTACCTTTTCGGCAAACTTTTCAGTTTCATCCCACACGTACCAACAGAGCCGGTTTTCAGTGTTGGAGATCATAGAATATTATTATTCCCCATCAAAAGCTGCATAATTCCCATAAGAATACTAAGAAGCCCATCCTTGCACTCCAGCAACGTTTCCTTGAGAATCGAAACGTCAGACACTGTCGTGTCTGCCCACCCCACTCGCTTTACTCCCCATGAAGCTCTACCGTCTTTTACTCAGACCCCCGTCCCAATATCGAGCCACATATCTGCGCCGGAGATATTACCACTCCCCAACAGACTACAGTCCAGCAGCCCAGCCCAGACCCCATACCTACAGTCCAGGAGATCGAACTAGAAGTAGTTCTCACCCAAGAACCTGCGAAACCTTTGAGCCCACCACCCTCTCCCAAACAGCTCCACAATAACTCTTCGCCTGAAACACCAAAGTGCCTTGCATTTGGACAAAAAATCCAATGCCAAATACCATATCCTGACCGATCAATCAAAAATTTGAGTAACACACTCAGAAGAAGCAAAAGAATTGAATCCAAACTTTCATCCAGTGAACATGGCAGTATTTTTTCAGAACATACAAGGAATAGGAAGAAAAGAGAAATGGAACATGCTCAAACAGGAAGTGACAACCACACAAGCAAATCTAGTGAGTTTATTCGAAACTCACCAGACACACCCTCTCAATAAAATCCAATCTCTTTGGGGGCTGAGACATCAGACAGCCTGGGAAGAAATCCAATCGCAAAGACACTCGGGTGGAATCCTTATCACTTGGAACCCAAATGAAGTTACAGTTACAAACTGCAGAAAATACAATCGCTGGATGGTAGCTGATATCACCTGGGGCAGCATCCCGTTCACTGGCTCAGTCTTTTTCGTCTATGCACCGACCGACGCAGAAGGTAGAAGAGCCATGTATACAGAAATAGTAGACATTCAGAACTCACTAACCCTCCCTGTTCTCCTTATCGGTGATTTCAACGAGGTGTTAAGGGGAGACGAGAGAAAGGGCGGCAACCCACATTTCAAAAACAGAAGCATGAGAGACTTTAAAGAATGGGTAAGCAACATGAGAGCTACTGAAATCGATCTCCAAGGCTGCAAGTTTACCTGGAGGAGAGGTAACTCCATGAGCCGGATAGACAGAGCTTTCGCCGACATAAGATGGTTCTCAAGATTCTCAGACTTGAAGCTCAGAGGAAAACCTTGGAAATTATCTGATCACAGAGGCTTATGGATAACGCTAGAAGAGAGGAATTGGGGGCCAAAACCTTTCAGAGTGCTCAACGGGTGGCTGGAACACCCCTCTTTTGTCGATATGTTTCAAAAGGAATGGCTGAAGTATGGGAACACTAACTTGCCGATGAAACTCAAACAAATAAAAGAGCCCATCAGATGCTGGAACAAGAAGATTTTCAAAAACACAGATTTTCAGATAAACAAATTGACAGAGGAACTCGCAAGAATATATGAGATGGATGAAAACGGCCCATCAGACGAGACTAGATCTATGAGAAGGAAAGCTTTACAAACTTTACTATGGAAACATACCCGGCAGCAAGAAATATACTGGAGACAATGCTCACGGGAAAAATATCTGCGACAAGGCGACATGAACACCAAGTACTTTCACAACACAGCCACCATGAACCGCAAAAAGAACAGGATCAACCAACTGATTATAACTGATGAGCTATCCTCTGATCCGAAAGCCATCAAAGAAGAAATCATCCGGTACTACAAATCCCTCTTCTCAGAACCGCTGGACAGCGAATCCCTCCCCCCTGCCTTTGGACGTCCCCGACTCAACACCTCAGAAGCTAACAATCTGGAAAGAATTCCTACTGAAACCGAAATTAAAGAGGCAGTTTGGAGCTGTAACGACGACAAGGCTCCTGGTTTTGATGGTTTCAACTTTAAATTCATCAAAAGGCTCTGGCAGGTAATTGGCATTGACTTCACATGCTCTGTAAAAAGTTTCTTTGTTCACCCGCCACCTCCCCAGGGCTGTAATCGACATGGATGACGTTAATCCCAAAAGTACCGGGTGCTACAAGGTTGAGGAGTTCAGACCTATTAGTATGATGGTTGCTTATACAAACAATTGCTAAATATTAGCCCTCAGATTGAGCAGAGTCCTTCATAAGCTTGTAGGGGAAACCCAAAGTGCCTTCCTCAAAGGAAGACATATTCTAGATGGGCCACTTATTGCAAACGAAACAATCAGATGGCTGCGATCAGCTTAGAAAAAAGGGATCCTACTGAAGATAGATTTCCGGAAAGCTTTCGACAGTGTCTCATGGAAGTTTATTGACAGAATGCTAGCTTTATTGGGTTTTGGCCCGAGATGGCGTTCCTGGATCAAAGAATGCATTACCACCACTAGCATCTCTATTCTAATTAACGGCTCACCAGCCCCACCTTTTAGACCGAAGCTGACCTCCGGCAAGGAGATCCATTATCTCCACTCCTTTTCATTATCTCAGCAGAAGCACTAAGCTGGATGCTGGACTCATGCATCCACCACGGTGAAAGGGTTGGTATCAGTATCGGAAGGAACTCACTAAGATTATCTCACCTCCAGTTCGCGGATGACACATTGATCTTCTGCGATCCAGAAGAAGGAGAGCTCCTAGCAGTCAAATGGGTTCTAGCATGGTTTAAGGATATGAGTGGTATCGAAGTAAATTGGGAGAAATCAGCAGCATTCCCTATCAATC
This sequence comes from Limonium bicolor, assembly GCA_023374045.1. Lineage (NCBI taxonomy): Eukaryota > Viridiplantae > Streptophyta > Magnoliopsida > Caryophyllales > Plumbaginaceae > Limonium > Limonium bicolor. The sequence continues at coordinate 371,306,595 of CM041778.1, read as the reverse complement.
TATCTCAAAACCAGATTGAGATAATTAAATCAATATTTGGTTGCTCTATCAAGGATTTTCCTAGCAACTACCTGGGCTGCCCATTAGGAGCAAATGCCCGATCGATCAAGACTTGGAAACCAGTCATTGAACGACTGGAAAATCGCCTCTCAAGTTGGCGGGCAAGATCACTTTCGCGAGCAGGGAAGCTGGTCCTTATCCGAGCAGTACTGGACAGCCTCCCAACCTACTACCTCAGTCTCTTCAGAATGCCAAAAGGAGTTATCAGGAAACTAAACAAAATCCAGCGCTCTTTTCTTTGGGGTGACGGGATCTCCCGCGGCATCCCGCTTATCTCATGGAGGAAACTCTCCCGGCCAATCACCCAAGGAGGTCTAGGGATTTGCGACTTCGAAACAAAAAATGCGGCACTACTATTCAAATGGTGGTGGAGCTATCAGAAGCCTGGAATCCGATTGTGGAAAAAAGTAGTGAGTGCAACTTACAACATAAACCTTGATGTCCCTATCTACGACGAGATCTGGCACAAAGCAAAGGGGAATGGGCCTTGGAAATTCATTCTATCTCTTAAAAACTGGTCACCAGAAGTCAAGGCAGTCATCGAAGAGAACATGCGCTGGATTCTGAAAGATGGGACCATAGTGCGTTTTTGGCTAGACCCGTGGGCAGGCGATGTCCCACTAAAAGCAAAATTTAACAGGCTCTTTCTCCTCAGCGAGCAGAAATCTGCGAAGGTATCGGAGGTTGGTGTATGGGATGGTGAACGCTGGATTTGGGATCTGATCTGGAGAAGACCCCTATTTGAATATGAATCAGAGGAGTGGAATGAGATGGCCATGCTGATTAACGCCACTATTCCAGTCCCGTCAATGGCCTCAGACATAATGCACTGGATCTCACAAGTGACGGTACTTATTCGTGCAAATCACTCTACAGTGAAGTTCGAGGGCTGGTCTGGTAGCTCTTCCCACCTGGCATAAACTTCCTCTGGCGCAAACTAGCCCCCCCCCCCCCCCCCCCCCCCCCCCCCCCCCGCGTATGGTACTCCTAACCTGGTTCTGTCTCCAAAATCGGTTAAACAAAGGACGTTCTGTTTGAGAAAGGGTTGATCGCATTAAACCAACAATGGTGCCCCCTCTGCAACACGGCTATTGAAACTGCTTCACACATCTTTGTCCACTGCCCCATGTCGTCCAATCTCTGGGCGTCTCTCCTCAGCTGGTGGGGGATTCATTTCGTGTTCCCATACTCAGTGGAGCAAGCGTTTGAGGCATGGTGTAATGTTGAGATTCCCCCCCCCTTCAAAAAGGCCTGGGCTTCGACTTTCGTTCACGGCATATGGATGATTTGGACCATTAGAAACTCAAAGATCTTCCAGGGCAGACCTCCAGATTGGCCTCAATCCTCGTTTACAGTCAAAAGGCAAATATGGGATTGGGAGATTAGGAAAATTCTGCCGGTTTCAGCACCCCTTGAAGTTTTCTGCAACAACTTTTTCCTAAGCTTTCTCTAAAATACCTATTGTAGTAGCTCTCTCTCTTTCCTTTCTATCAGCTTTTCTATTTTTTCTGTTTCTTCTGTTTTCGATTTTGTTGTCTTTTTCAGGTACTGCAAACGGTGCCTCGACCTATTTCTATTTTGGTCGTCAATTTTGGGCTCCTATTTTGTACGTGTGATGCCCACTGTGCACACACTTGTAACTTCTCAATCCTGGTTCTCACCAGTAATTATCAAAAAAAAAAAAACTGACCGTAATTGGCTTGAGTATGTGTGTTTGGGCTTTTGTAAGGAGTTTGTTGTCTCCCCCTCTCATTGTATAGTTTACTCAATATATACTAGCTAGCTATCTAGGTGTGAATGTAGAGATGATCAGATCTCCGTGTAATAGTCATCGTGTATCATGTTTTCTTGGGTTAAAACCTTGTTTGACGGTGTTTCCCTTTTTTCCCTTCATCTTCATATGGATCTAAATGGAAGTTTATGATCTTGCATTACCGCCATTACGCACATGGGTTGTGTATTCAAATTAATCACCTCTTGTCCTTACAAGTTTCGCTTGAAGAAGTAAGCGTGTGAACCGATTTTTTCCGTAGATTAAATTAATGTTTGCTTGGCCATAAGTACGGCCCTAATAATACTCTCTCCGTCCTGAATTGATCGTCCTGTTTACTATTTGGACATGTTGTTTGACTTCAATTTTTAACATATAAGATAAAATAAATTTAAAATTTTAAGTTTTGCATATGATTCCTTACATGATAAACTATATATTACAAACTTTAGTTTTATAAAATTATTTTATCTTATATGCTTAATATTGAAGTGGAAAAACGTGCCATAAAATAAACAGGGCGGTCAATTCAAGACAGAGAGAGTATGAGATTAATTATTTTAACATATCAAATGACTATTTGTTTTTAGGAAGGACACAGAAACCACATGTCGCATTTAGACTGTATAATGTCACCAACGTAGACTGGAAGAACAAAAAATGTCAATATATAGGTAATTGTGTTGGAAAGATTTGCAGTGCGCGCTAAGACGGTGGTCACTGGTCAATTATATACATAACTCCACATTATTTATCTTCTTTCGTTTAGATTCGCTTTGCTTGACCAGATTAAGCATTCTTCCTACTTAGAATATCAAGAATTGTCTACTTATTTTAAATCTTAATGTTATATAAAGATATATACGACTGATGATTGTGATGTGGAATATGAATCTAGCTTACCTTAAAAGTCTACCATATGATCTATAATACACATGCACGTAGCAAAAAATGAAGGAAAAAAGAGAGTGGACCTAGCTAGCTGTGTTCTGTTCCCATATATATACACTATGCTTCCTACCGTTTCTCTAGCTAAACTTCCTTCATATACAGAGATATCATCAAAAATGGGAGGAAGTGGTACCTCTCCTTGTGCTTCATGCCGACTATTGAGACGACGGTGCACCAATGAATGCGTCTTCGCACCATACTTCCCAGCAGACAACCCTCAGAGATTCGTCATTGTTCACAAGATCTTCGGTGCGAGTAACGTCAGCAAAATGTTACAGGTCCGGTATATATATCTCTTTGTTTACAAGATCTTAGTGCCTCTTCGCCAATATTAATACAGTGTAGTAGATTCATCTAAAAAATGACTACAGCGTGTATCGTTTTGTTAATAAAATTAATTCTCTGTTACATAATGATTCTGCGGTGAAAATTAATCCAAACAGGAGATTCCATTGAATCAGAGATTGGATGCAGTGAACAGTCTGGTATACGAAGCAAACACGAGAGTGCAAGACCCAGTTTACGGTTGTGTGGGTGTGATATCCTGCTTACAGAAACAAGTGTCTGATTTGCAAATGCAGCTTTCAGTAGCTAAAGCTGAAATCCAGTACTACTGCCGGATGCACAACACCTCTACTTGTCCTGATGACTTCAACCATTTTATGATGCAAGATCATCATGATACTACTGACATGTATACATCTCCCGCCGTGATCTCTTCTCCAGCAGCTGCACCAACAACGACTACAGTAGCAACATAAGCAATAACCATTTTCTTCTTCACCACTACCACAGTACTCCTAGTTCAACTAATAGGAGATGTGGTACTTTATCAAGAGTGTCTTAAGATCTAATCTCTTTGGGCATGATCATTTCCTTTACTTTTGTTTTCTTTCATCTTTTATTACATTACATGCAATATATATGTATGCTCATGTTGTTGTTGATGATGATCAATTATGGTGAAGTCAATGTCGGGTTCTATATGACAGATAAACAATCAATGGTAGAGAATTGTTACCCCTTATTATAAAGAGAACTCTTCATAAAGATGAACTATTCATAAAGAGAGTAAGATGAACTCCTCAAAAAGAGGGAGTGGGAAAACTAAGCCACATAAGAAGAGGGTTTAGAAACACTCCATGGAAAAAGTCCTAAGAAGAGGAAGAAAAATATGTATGTTTTCCAAGAGATTCTAATGTGTATGAGTGTGGAAATCTCCTATTATAAAGAGGGTAGAGAACTGTTACCCTTTTTTATAAAGAGAGATTTTGTTATTTCCTATTATGAAAAGAGGGTTGGTGAGTGTTACCCCTTGTAATAGAGAGATGTTGTAAACTCTTACTATAGTGGATTCTTCTGTCATCATGCCCGTAATTTTTCCTCTAGCTTAGGGAGGTTTTGCACGTAAAATTCTCATTACACTTATTTACAGTTTTTCTCATATCTACTCAATTCGTAAGTGTAACAAGGATGGTGTTTTGTTGTTGTCAGATTTTTTTTATTTGTCTTGTGAACTTGGATAAGTCTCATTTGAAATCTAAATGCTAATTTTTTTGTGGTAAAAAAGTTAGATATTGACAAAATTACATTAATTAATAGGTTATAAGCACAATATAAAAAAGGAATCTGATTTGAGGACTAATGCACCATTGTCCATATTACGATGATGCTAATGGTAACCAATACTAATACAAAAGCTAAGCATTAGACACCGCTATGTTCATTATACGTAGCAACTTTTCTTTTTGATCAGTTTTACTGGAGACCAAAACAAAACAACCCGATATAGGCAAAAAACATAGACCACCAACAACAAAATCCACAGTCTCACCTACACCAAAACCATACCTTTGAGACTACGTCAATTACCATAAACCACAAACCATACAACCAATAGACCCAAAAAATCCAGTAGCAGTAACTAAGAGACTACAATCTTCGCTAGAGGAGAACAACTTTGGTAGCTTGACATAGTTCCAGCTAGAATTGATAATCGATTTGGATCAATCTCTTGTTTCCCCCGCCAACGTTTGTCCTAGACCACAACCACAGACAATTCTTCTAACATGAAAGCATTTTTCAAAATAAACTCCACAAACTGAAGGAATGTGGTGTCCTCAAAATCATTAGTCTCAAATCCCATAAGTTTAATTGTCCTTAGATGTGATTGCAAACATTGGAAGGTGTCAACTTCTTGTGAGTTCCAATAATCTTCATCAATATATTGATCATCATACTGCAAATAAGAATTTAGGTGAAAGACTTCTCCCCCATTAGGGATATCATCCCGTTTGATGAGGGCCCATCCCTCTCCTCTATCGAACAAGATGTTGCTGATCTAGAATGGGAGTTTGTTCCTTCGGCCGATTGTGTCATAATTCTCGGCCTCCCAGCCCCCAATTTGCAGGCGCCGTCTACGAATGTCCAAGAGATTCTCCCCACCGCATCTATGGGGGTTGACGGGTCCGACGTCACCCAGAGGGAAGAGTCTTTGCCAGCTGGGACAGATCCTATTGCTCCAGCACCGATTGCCTCTTTCCTCCCTGCTCGGGCCCAGGTCCCTCCTATTGATCTTGCATTGGTCCGTGCCGACATTGCTAGGAAACGCCTCCGCGAAGATCTGTAGCAGAATTGGAAGACATCTCCCCTAACGCTCGCTGTCCTAAATTTCATCACACCCGTCATTATGAATTATCGGCATTCTCGGGTGCGGCCCGGGATTGCCGGGAGCCATAATTCTCCTCAGTCTCAACTGTAGAGGTCTTGGTCGTGCCTCTACGGTTGCGTGGCTTAGAAGATTGATTCTTCTTAACGACCCGTCCATAGTGTTCCTCTCGGAGACAAAAAAATCGGCTACACATATGGAAGCTATTTCTCGCAAGTTGGCCTTTGCTAGTTGTTTTGCAGTGAATTCTAGAGGTCGGAGTGGTGGCCTTGCTATACTTTGGAAGCAGGAAACCTTGGTTAATGTCATTTCCTTCTCCTTTAATCACATTGATTGTGAGGTTTCATCTGCTATCACCTCATGGTTTCTCGCCGGGTTTTACGGTTCCCCCTACGAGCAAGAGAAGAGCAGAACGTGGAATTTGCTGAAGAGCCTTCGTCGTGGTCCGGATGTCCCTTGGGCTGTGGTTGGTGACTTCAATGAGATTCTTCACAGCTGGGAGAAGACAGGGGTGAGACCGAGATCTGAGGCTGCTATGGAAGCTTTTCAGAATACTCTTTGTGTTTGTTGTCTGTTTGATATTGATTTCTCTGGTTATTGCTTTACATATGGTAATGGTCGTAGCGGTTCTTGTAATGTTCAGAGCCGTATTGATCGTTGTGTGGTCAATGAAGCTTGGCTTTCTCTTTATCTGAATGCGCATACTATTCATCTCGAAAAGGTCTTTCTAATCATTGCCCCCTCAAGATTATTACTACGGGTAAGGACAATTTCCGTAAAAATCATATTTTCCGTTGGGAGAATTCGTGGGCTCTGGCCCCGAACTACTCCAGTTTGATCCTTGAAAAGTGGAGGGTCCCTTCTCATTCTCACTATAGTGTTTAGAATGTCATGAACAAGCTGAGCAATTGTGGCTCTCATCTCTCTCGGAATCTCCATTGCTCTATCCCTCAGATTCGTCGCCTGGTCTTGGATAAGAAGAAAGCTCTGGCTCGGTGGACTGGGCGCTCAAATCCTTTGGCTCTGACAAGTAAAAAAGCTCTTCTGCGTGAAATTGAGAGCCTTCTAATCAAGGAGGAAGTTATGTGGCAGCAAAGATCCCGTCAATCCTGGATCCGGGAGGGAGATAGGAATACCTCCTTTTTCCATTTCCGAGCATCTATGCGGAAGAAAAAGAATACCATTTTTGAGCTTACTGATGAGCAGGGCCGCTTATGGTCAAGGCAGGCTGATTTAAAGATGTATGATACTTCCTATTTTCGTAAGCTCTTCACGCACTCTTAGAGAGATATTAACCAGCACTTTCTCGCAGTTGTTGAGGACAAGGTCCAGCCTACGATGCTTGATGCTCTATCCAGGGATTATACGACGGAAGAGGTTAGTCATGCCCTCTCCTAGATGGATGGACGGAAGGCCCCCGGCCCGGATGGTTTCAATGCCTATTTCTATAAGAAGTTCTAGGGTACGGTTGGCCATGATGTGACCCAAGCGGTCCTGGATATCCTTAATGGGGGTCCCATGCCCCCCGGTCTCAACCACACCTTCGTTACTCTCATCCCTAAGGGCTTATCCCCCTCGGGACTCTCATATTATTGCTCGATCTCTTTATGCAACATCTTGTACAAGATTGTCTCCAAAGTGCTTGCTAACAAGTTTAAGCCCTTCCTCTCAAGCTTGATCTCACCTGAGCAGTCTGCTTCGTAGCAGGCTGGCTTATTACAGACAATATTTTAATTCCCAAGAGGCTTTCCATTACCTCAAGGCCTTCTACAGTTCTAGGCATGGGGCGATAGCAATGAAGCTTGATATGTCGAAGGCCTACGACCGAGTCGAGTGGGACTTTCTCGTCTCGGTCTTGTGTAGAATGGGTTTTCCTGATAAATGGCTCTCTCCAGTTATTAATTATGTCACCTCGGTCTTCTTGTTTATTCTGATCAATGGCTCTTAGGGTCCGGTCTTTCATCCTACGAGGGGACTCGGGCAGGGGGACCCGATCGCTCCTTTTCTATTCATTATGTATCTTTAGTCCCTCTCTGTGCGCTTAAGCTGGCTGAGGAGAATTCGTTGTTTTCAGGCATCCGAATCTGCCGGGGAGCCCCTTCTATTTATCATCTCCTCTTTGCAGATGATTGTGTTATCTTTTCGCGAGCCAGTAACGACGACCTATCTTGTATCCGTGAAATCATTAAGGATTTCTCCAGCAGCTCTGGTCAGATTATCAATAGGGCTAAATCGGAGATTCTATGCAGCTCTAATCTGTCAGAGCATTGCAAGGTAGAGATTTCGGGTCTTCTTGGTATTAGAAAGGTTCAAGGTTTTCAAAAATACCTTGGTGTGCCTGGTAACCTCGGTAGAGCTCGCACTTCTAACTTCAAATTTCTGGTGGAGAAAGTCAAACGACACATCCATAGCTGGCAGGACCGTAGCTCCCAGGCGGGGCGTGGTATACTTATCAAGGCTGTTATCCAGCTATTCCCTATCACTCTATCTCTTTTCAAGATCCCTTCCAGACTATTAAAGACCTTCATTCGTGTTTTGCAAACTACTGGTGGCCCAGCTCCTCAGCCCACAAGGGCATTCACTGGGTTAGCTGGCAAAAGTTGTGCTCAAAGCCTGAAAGGGCGGTATGGGGTTTAAAGATCTTGAGAAGTTCAACATGTCACTTTTGATGAAGCAAAGTTGGAGGCTTCTCTGCCATCCTTCCTCGTTGGTCGGTCAACTACTGAAGGCAAAATATTTTCCAACTAGTGATATTTTTGCAGCCCCTCCGCCTGGGAGGTGTAGCAGATCTTGGCACTCCATTTTCTCTTCTATTGATTTTCTGAAAAAAAGTCTTATTTGAAGAGTCTCCAAAGGGGATAAGGTGTTGTTCTGGAAGGATCCTTGGGTCTGCCGGCCGTTCTCTTACAAATTTGTCTCCAAGGCCCCAATAGGCCTTGAGGATACCCGGGTGGGTGACTTTCTTGATCAGCTCTCAAGCCGGTGGGACTTTGACCGTATCAAAGTAGTTGTCGACCCAGTTGACTGGGAAGCTATCAAAGACACACTGACCTTCCCGCAGGCCGAATCTGATATGCTCGCCTAGTACTTCATAAAGAATGACGAATCCGTCAAGACTGGTTATTGTCTTCTTTGTCAGCTCGACTCCGACCCAGGTTCGTCTGTTTCTTTGACTTCCTCTTTCATCTCCCCAGCCCTTCACCTCCTCTGCTCTAGCTCCCTTCCTCCGAGGATTAAGCTCTTTGGATGGAGGTTCTGGTCAGGAGCCCTTGCTTGTGGGAATCCCTTCGGTCCAAACAGATTGAGGATCCTCGCTGCAATCTCTGTGGGGCTAGAGATTCTTTTCCCCATTCCTTCTATGTGTGTCCATTTGTTAAGCCTTGGTGGAAGGATCTTGATCGTCTTGGTCTCCCTTCTCTCCTTCCCAGGGACCACTTTTCGTTCTGGGTATTGGCTTGATTGGTGTGCTCTTGAGCTCCACTACGACTCCTTTGTGGAGCTCGTTACTCGGTTTTGGGCGCTCTGGTGGGGAAAATGTGAATCGTTGATGGGCAGCCCGGACAACTTTGATTAGAAGGTGCAGTCGGGCCTCTCCTTTGCCCTCGAGTATGGGCTATCTCTTCGGAAGTGTGTTTCCCCGGTCTAGGGTAGTATCAGTTGGTCCCCTATGAAAGAAGGTTTCCTCAAGTTAAACGTGGATGCTAGTGTCTCCTCGGAATCCCTTACAGGGATCAGTTTTGTTCTCAGGGATGACTCGGGCCGGGTTATAGCGTGTGGCTCTAAGAACCTGGGAGCTATTCTTCCCCTGGTTGTTGCAGAGGCTGCGGCAGTTGCTTTTGGTCTCCAATCCGCCCTTTCGGCAAATCTCGGATGCTTAGAGGTGGAGTCGGACTCCAAGGCCTGTGTTTTCCTCATCGCTGACCTTCAGGATCCTTCGCATGAGGTTGCTCCAGTGTTGTCCGAGATCCATGATGCTTCCTCTCGTGTCGATGTGATCTTCTTCTCCTTCGTTCGACGCTCAGCTAACAGGTGATTGCGATCTATTCTTCTTCTTCGTCTTCTTCTCCTTCTTCTCCTTCCTCTCGTGTCGATGTGATCTTCTTCTCCTTCGTTCGACCCTCTGGGCGCTCCTTAGTATGGTGGGACAACTTCCCCAGTCAAGTGATTGAGATCTGTTCTGATGACTTTCCTCCCTAGTCTCTTAGATTTGTTTAGATTTTCTGTCTATCCTAAAAAAAAGAAAAATAAAGAATGATTTAAGAGGGAATTATCAATTATTCAGCAAAAAAGAACATTACATCATCTCATATATAACATTCAAATATAAGAATCATGAAATAATCCTCAAGAAATTACTAGAATTCCAACAAAACCTATATCTAATTAGGAATTATTAAGCAAAAAGAACATGCATACCGTGATCAACCAAGGAGACATTCCACAATCAATCTGGAGCGTCTTTAGACTAGGGCAACTTCGTAGCACGTGAGCTAAACCAATCATATCATTCTTCGTGTAACGAATGGTCAAAATCAGATATTTCACTTTTGAGAAAGTGGGCAAGTTGATGTCATTGCAAAATGCAAACAACTGCAACAACATAAAATGCTATAAGACATCAAAAAGTACATCTATATACACATGACAAAAGGTATATACTAAAAATGATTTGGAGGGGGAATGTCCGGGTACCTGAACAGAAGCACAACGTAAGATTAGTTTCTCAACATTAGAAACTGAGCTTAATATATTTGTTGCATATTCAGGAGGCATATAATTGTCATACAAAAAATACTCCAGCTCAGCGTCAACTAGAAATGAAGAATTGTGCAAACAATGGATCCTATGAGGATATGATCCATGCAAGATTATAGACCGAAGATTCCAGCAGTAAATTCTCATGTCAGAAAACAGGTTCATGCACTTGAACTTCGAAAGAGAGACCAATGGTGAAAAGTCCAACGAGACAATGTTATGGCAACCCTCTATCTTTAATTCTTCCATAGTAGGGCATCCGACCAGTATGACATTTATTGCATCATTGTTTTGAAATGTAATCCCGGACAGACTCAAGGACTTCAAGGAAGTCCAACTTATAACACTCATAGGAACTTCAATTTTATTGCATAATAAAAACAGTTTCTTTATTTTCCGATTGGAGTAGAGGAGCCGAGGAAATTTGATTGTGCCATAAAAGCAGTGTAATTCTAATTCTTCCACCGACCGATTAATAACATAGCGTAACCAAATGGAAAGCTTACTATGGTATTTGGATCTAGAATCTAAAACGAGAGTGGACTTATGAATTGAAGCCGAGTTATACAGAAGCAAATGTGTGTCGATGAAAGACATAAAAACTGAGAAATCTTGAAACTTGATATGGCTTTTGTATTCAAATGACAAAGCAGGTACCCGAATCCATAGACCATCCCAGCGTCTACTGACGCAACAAAATTCCATGGCGGTCAGCAAAGGAAGATACTCTAAAATCTTGAGGAGAAGATCATCAGTTAGAGTATATGCCTTCAACATTGTTATTGTCCTTGGCATTTTATTTTGATGAGACCGCCATGATAGGGAGAGAAATCGAAGACACCTTCTTGTCTCTTTCGCGAAATACAAAGTCTCACTTAATTACACGGAGATAGTAATCGTCTATCTGAAATGGGGAGATGAAACACTCATGCTCGTTTTATCACACCTTCTTGTCTCTTTGGCGAAATGCGAAGTCTTGCTCACACGGAGACAGTAATCGTCTATCTGAAATGGGGAGATGAAACATTCATGCTCGCTTTATCACACCTTCTTGTCTCTATGTCGCTTCAAAGTTGCACACAAATATTGAATCATAGTGATGTTATGATTTTTTTTGCAAGTTTGAGCATCTAAGTTAATGACTTATAGACATTGAAACACTTTGAAATTTTACAGGAGTATAGTATGTATGTAGAAGTGATGATATTCAAATTTTCAGTCTAATTTGATCCAATTTGCTTCTAAGGATGTCACCCCGAAGTTGCACAAAAACTTTAAAATACAGTGATGTTATGATTTTTATACAAGTCTGGGCATCTATCTTAATGACTTCTGGAGATCAAAACAATTTGAAATTTTGCAAGCGTGTAGTGTGTATGTAGAAGTGTTGATCCTCCAAATTTCAGCACCATTGAAACCAATTTGCTTCCAAAAATGTCACCCCAAAGTTATGATTTTCACAAGTTTAAGCATCTATTTTAACAACTTCTAGACATCGAAACGCTTTGAAATTCCGCATGCATGTATTGTCTATGTAGAAGTGCTGATTTTCAAAATTTCATCCCAAGCAGAGCCAAATTTTTTGTAAGGATGTCACGCCGAAGTTGCACAAAAAATTGAATTATAGTGAAATTAATATTTTTGTTGCAAGGTTGAGCATCTATCTTAACAACTCCTGGTATCAAAACGCTTTGAAACTTTGCAGGCGTGTAATGTGTATGTAGATGTTCAGATCTTTAAAATTTAAGCTGAATCAGAGCCAATGTGCTTCTAAGGATGTCGTCCCAAAGTTGCATAAAAACATTGAATTGTAGTGATGTTATGTTTTTTCTTGGAAGTTTGAGCATGTATCTTAACAACTTCTGACATTGAATGCTTTGAAAATTTGCACTCGTGTAGTGTGTATGTAGCAGTGCTGGTCTTCAAAATTTCAGCCTAATCGGAGCCAAATTACTTGTAAGGATATCACCCGAAAGTTGCACAAAAACATTGAATTATAGTGAAGTTATGTTTTTTTTTGCAAGTTTGAGCATCTATCTTAATGATTTCTAGAGTTCGAAATGATTTAAAATTTTGCAGACGTGTAATGTTATGTAGAAGTGTTGATCTTTATAATTTCAGCACATGTGAAACCAATTTGCTTCAAAAAATGTCACCCAGAAATTATGTTTTTTTACAAGTTTAACAAACTATTTCAACAACTTCTGGATATCGAAACGCTTTGAAATTTCGCAGGTGTGTATTGTGTATGTTGAAGTGCTGATTTTCAAAATTTCAACCCAAGCGCAGCCAAATTTCATGTAAGGATGTCACGCCAAAATTGCACAAAAATATTGAATTATAGTAAAGTTATGATTTTTGTTGAAAGTTTGTGCATCTATCTAAACAACTTATGGAAATCAAAATGCTTTGAAACTTTACAGGCGTGAAATATGTATGTAGATGTGCAGATCTTTAAAATTTCAGCTCAATCGAAACCGGTGTGCTTCCAAGTATGTCGCTCCGAAGTTGCATAAAAACATTGAATTGTAATGATGTTATGATTTTTTTTACAAGTTTTAGCATCTATGTTAACGACTTCTGGACATTGAAATGCTTTGAAAATTTACACTCGTGTAGTGTGTATGCAGAAGTACTGATCTTCAAAATTTCAGCCCAATTAGAGCCAATTTTCTTCAAATAATGTTACCCCGCAGTTGCACAGAAACATTGAATTATAGTGAAGTTATGATTTTTCGCAAGTTTGAGCATCTATCTCAATAATTTATGGACAACGAAACACTTGAAAATTTTACAGGCATGTAACGTGTATGTAGAAATACTGGTCTTCAAAATTTCATCCCAATCGGAGCCAAATTGCTTATAAGGATTTCACACCGAAGTTGCACAAAACATCAAAATATAGTGATGTTATGATTTTATGCAAGTTTGAGCATCTATCTTAACAACTTATGGACATCGAAACGCTTTGAAATTTTACAGGCACGTAATGGGTATGTAGAAGTGCCGATCTTCAAAATTTCTATCCAAGCGGAGCCAATTTGCTTCTAAGGATGTCACCCCGAAGTTGCACAAAAACATCGAAATATAGTGATGTTATGATTTTATTTTATTTTTGCAAGTTTGAGTTTCTATCTTAACAACTTCTAGACATCGAAACGCTTTGAAAGTTTGCAGGCATGTAGTGTGTGTGTAGAATTGTTGATAATCAAATTTTCAGCCTAATTGGAGCCAATTTTCTTTAAAGGATGTCACCTCAAAGTTACACAAAAACATAAAATTATAGTGATGTTATGATTTTTTGCAAGTTTGAGCATCTATTTTAGCTACTTCTAGACATCGAAACGTTTTAAAAAATTTCAAGAGTGTAGTGCGTATGTAGAAGTGTGAATCTTTAAAATTCTCGCCCAATAGGAGCCAATTTGCTTGTATGGAAGTCAACCCGGTTGGCCTGGTGCTCTTTCTGGCTGATTTCCGCAATCGCCAGATTTTGGCACTTCATTTTTTCTCAAAAATGGTATATGACAAAAATTGGACCATAGACATTCATTCATAAAGACATGTGATAGACCTTACAACAATAAGACAAAACAAAACAAATATCTGTACCCACTAGAAGCCGCCATCCTTGCCGTGTATTCTTCTCATTCAGCTCAAGTTGCATGTCCCAAATAAAAATTGGTGCTTTTTGGTTTGGGGCAAACAAATTTTTTTAACAAACTAATTTTGTGATATTGAGAAAATTCTTCTATCAAAAAAGATTCAACCTTTGAAATAAAAACAAAGTTGAGTATGATAAGTATTATGTTAATGACAAATTAATTCTACAATATACTTGTGAATTGAATAATACTTATCTTGTTAAGAAAAACACGTAATAAAATTTCATTACTCTCTTAATAGCTAGAGGACCATAGCATATATATTTTTTATTCATTATATGATCATAATATATACCATTTAAAAAATAACCTAAAATATAAAGGCCGCAATGCAAGCTTTATAGTATTTGTAACATGCTAATCTTGGATGTTCATCTCAAGAAGTACATGAATCACCCCAGTGTCCAACCATGGCTCCAAAATGATAGTAGCCACACCATGCCAAAGTTAGGGACCAAGATGGCAGAGCATTTGTGGCTCTTTGAAGGACACCCATAGCAATATCAATTTAAAATAGAGGAAAAATTGCTAAATTTTCTAACCAGCAAAGTTTGAAAATCCTACCATTAACTATATTGCATAAGTGGTGATTTCTTGTTTGTTATCTAGAAAGAAAGAAAAACAAAAAAAAACAAAAATAAAGCTAGAAGTTGTTGCGGGTGCCTTCTTCAGTGGCATTCTCAATTCAACTTATTTCTAGAAAATTTTAAAAACACTTACCAAAGGACCGATAGCTATTAGGGTTGGTCTAATGTGTCTGTTAACAAAGAGACGGGCTCATATATACCCGATTCTACCTTCACCGAGGTCATCGGAATTTGCAGCATTAACATCAACCTAAACAAACAAATAATACAGATTTAGAAATGTGTGAAAACTAGTGTAATATTCTCTTTGAAAACTAGAATTCAACACAAAATACTCACAGTTTGAAGTTGGCCAATGTAAGCTGGAACCATCTAATGGTTTCCCATACGGTGTTCAACAATCGCTCCCAAAGCCATACAGGCAATCCTTGATTTTAAAAAGCTTACAAAATTTCTAAAATAAAAAGAATTAGGATTATGGATATAAAAAGCTCAATAATGAGCGTATTAAATCTAAGTTTAGGATTAACCTTTATGGGTCCTCTTGAGCTGCACGGTCAATTGCTCGTTGTAGTCCTAAATCATAAATCACAATATTCACCAATTGTCTTGCATCTTTCCAGTTCATCAGGTTGTCCACTATGCTCATATGACTTCAACATCAGAAGTGTTGTGCCAAGATATCCAGTTAACACCGTATAACTATTTACGATAGGTTCCTCCACATTGTTAAGATCAGGTCTCTCATTCCAGAAATTTGCTACTATCTTCACACTAGAAAAAAAAAGAAGCACTCAATAATCAGTAAACTAATAAAGTGTCATACAAAGTACAAAAACAACTGAGACTTACGAGATCTTTTAGCCTATCAACATCTCCCTTAAACTCATGATAGAGTTGAGTAATATTAAATTCATAATAGCTGAACATGTGTTCTCCTGATACGAAATAATTTGGGCTTTGACGGATGGGGACGAAGGATGGCATGGTATTATCATAGTAATTAGTTCCTCTATCCATGATAAGCAAGTGAGAGAGATGATGGATAATATGGGTGAAGTATGTGAGAATTGAACAAAAACGAGAGGGAGAGGAAGATGGAGATGTTTGGTGCAGGAGTATGGGAAGGAGAATGTATGATTATCTTCTCGACATTAGAAACAGTGCATAATATATTTGTTGCATATTCGATAGCTAGACATAATTCCAGCTAGACTCGATGATCGCTATTGAGCAATCTCTTGCACCGCGCAGGGTTTTTCACAGACATCAGACAGTTCTTCTAACATATGAGCATTTCTAAAAATAAACTCCAAAAACTGAAGGAATGTATTGTTCTCAAAGTTATACATATATAATCTTATAAGTTTAACTGTCCTCAAATGTGATTGCAAACAGAATGGGCGTCAACTTCTTGTGATCCAATAATCTTCCTCAGTATATTGATCGCCATATTGCATAGGAGACATTTACATGGAAAGAATCATCTAATAAAGGATTATGAATGATTCAACAAAAAAGAACATAGCATCATCCCATAAGTTGTGTTAACAATCAAATATAAAGTATGAATTAGTCCTCACATATTACTAGAGTTCCAACAAAATTTGTATCTAATAATGATTGATTCAGCAAAAAAAACATGGAAGCCATGATCAAAAAACCATCCCGGGAGATATTCCAGTAACAATCAAAAGCGTCTTCAAACTATGACATTTATTGCATCATTGTTTTGAAATGTAATCCCGGACAGAATCAAGGACTTCAAGGAATTCCAACTTATAACACTCATAGGAACTTCAATTTTATTGCATAATAAAAACAATTTCTTTATTTTCCGATTGGAGGAGAGGAGCCGAGGAAATTTGATTGTGCCATAAAAGCAGTGTAATTCTAATTCTTCCACCGACCGATTAATAACATAGCGTAACCAAATGGAAAGCTTACTATGGTATTTGGATCTAGAATCTAAAACGAGAGTGGACTTATGAATTGAAGCCGAGTTATACAGAAGCAAATGTGTGTCGATGAAAGACATAAAAACTGAGAAATCTTGAAACTTGATATGGCTTTTGTATTCAAATGACAAAGCAGGTACCCGAATCCATAGACCATCCCAGCGTCTACTGACGCAACAAAATTCCATGGCGGTCAGCAAAGGAAGATACTCTAAAATCTTGAGGAGAAGATCATCAGTTAGAGAGTATATGCCTTCAACATTGTTATTGTCCTTGGCATTTTATTTTGATGAGACCGCCATGATAGGGAGAGAAATCGAAGACACCTTCTTGTCTCTTTCGCGAAATACAAAGTCTCACTTAATTACACGGAGATAGTAATCGTCTATCTGAAATGGGGAGATGAAACACTCATGCTCGTTTTATCACACCTTCTTGTCTCTTTGGTGAAATGCGAAGTCTTGCTCACACGGAGACAGTAATCGTCTATCTGAAATGGGGAGATGAAACATTCATGCTCGCTTTATCACACCTTCTTGTCTCTATGTCGCTTCAAAGTTGCACACAAATATTGAATCATAGTGATGTTATGATTTTTTTTGCAAGTTTGAGCATCTAAGTTAATGACTTATAGACATTGAAACACTTTGAAATTTTACAGGAGTATAGTATGTATGTAGAAGTGATGATATTCAAATTTTCAGTCTAATTTGATCCAATTTGCTTCTAAGGATGTCACCCCGAAGTTGCACAAAAACATTAAAATACAGTGATGTTATGATTTTTATACAAGTCTGAGCATCTATCTTAATGACTTCTGGAGATCAAAACAATTTGAAATTTTGCAAGCGTGTAGTGTGTATGTAGAAGTGTTGATCCTCCAAATTTCAGCACCATTGAAACCAATTTGCTTCCAAAAATGTCACCCCAAAGTTATGATTTTCACAAGTTTAAGCATCTATTTTAACAACTTCTAGACATCGAAACGCTTTGAAATTCCGCATGCATGTATTGTCTATGTAGAAGTGCTGATTTTCAAAATTTCATCCCAAGCAGAGCCAAATTTTTTGTAAGGATGTCACGCCGAAGTTGCACAAAAACATTGAATTATAGTGAAATTAATATTTTTGTTGCAAGGTTGAGCATCTATCTTAACAACTCCTGGTATCAAAACGCTTTGAAACTTTGCAGGCGTGTAATGTGTATGTAGATGTTCAGATCTTTAAAATTTAAGCTGAATCAGAGCCAATGTGCTTCTAAGGATGTCGTCCCAAAGTTGCATAAAAACATTGAATTGTAGTGATGTTATGTTTTTTCTTGGAAGTTTGAGCATGTATCTTAACAACTTCTGACATTGAATGCTTTGAAAATTTGCACTCGTGTAGTGTGTATGTAGCAGTGCTGGTCTTCAAAATTTCAGCCTAATCGGAGCCAAATTACTTGTAAGGATATCACCCGAAAGTTGCACAAAAACATTGAATTATAGTGAAGTTATGTTTTTTTTTGCAAGTTTGAGCATCTATCTTAATGATTTCTAGAGTTCGAAATGATTTAAAATTTTGCAGACGTGTAATGTTATGTAGAAGTGTTGATCTTTATAATTTCAGCACATGTGAAACCAATTTGCTTCAAAAAATGTCACCCAGAAATTATGTTTTTTTACAAGTTTAACAAACTATTTCAACAACTTCTGGATATCGAAACGCTTTGAAATTTCGCAGGTGTGTATTGTGTATGTTGAAGTGCTGATTTTCAAAATTTCAACCCAAGCGCAGCCAAATTTCATGTAAGGATGTCACGCCAAAATTGCACAAAAATATTGAATTATAGTAAAGTTATGATTTTTGTTGAAAGTTTGTGCATCTATCTAAACAACTTATGGAAATCAAAATGCTTTGAAACTTTACAGGCGTGAAATATGTATGTAGATGTGCAGATCTTTAAAATTTCAGCTCAATCGAAACCGGTGTGCTTCCAAGTATGTCGCTCCGAAGTTGCATAAAAACATTGAATTGTAATGATGTTATGATTTTTTTTACAAGTTTTAGCATCTATGTTAACGACTTCTGGACATTGAAATGCTTTGAAAATTTACACTCGTGTAGTGTGTATGCAGAAGTACTGATCTTCAAAATTTCAGCCCAATTAGAGCCAATTTTCTTCAAATAATGTTACCCCGAAGTTGCACAGAAACATTGAATTATAGTGAAGTTATGATTTTTCGCAAGTTTGAGCATCTATCTCAATAATTTATGGACAACGAAACACTTGAAAATTTTACAGGCATGTAACGTGTATGTAGAAATACTGGTCTTCAAAATTTCATCCCAATCGGAGCCAAATTGCTTATAAGGATTTCACACCGAAGTTGCACAAAACATCAAAATATAGTGATGTTATGATTTTATGCAAGTTTGAGCATCTATCTTAACAACTTATGGACATCGAAACGCTTTGAAATTTTACAGGCACGTAATGGGTATGTAGAAGTGCCGATCTTCAAAATTTCTATCCAAGCGGAGCCAATTTGCTTCTAAGGATGTCACCCCGAAGTTGCACAAAAACATCGAAATATAGTGATGTTATGATTTTATTTTATTTTTGCAAGTTTGAGTTTCTATCTTAACAACTTCTAGACATCGAAACGCTTTGAAAGTTTGCAGGCATGTAGTGTGTGTGTAGAATTGTTGATAATCAAATTTTCAGCCTAATTGGAGCCAATTTTCTTTAAAGGATGTCACCTCAAAGTTACACAAAAACATAAAATTATAGTGATGTTATGATTTTTTGCAAGTTTGAGCATCTATTTTAGCTACTTCTAGACATCGAAACGTTTTAAAAAATTTCAAGAGTGTAGTGCGTATGTAGAAGTGTGAATCTTTAAAATTCTCGCCCAATAGGAGCCAATTTGCTTGTATGGAAGTCAACCCGGTTGGCCTGGTGCTCTTTCTGGCTGATTTCCGCAATCGCCAGATTTTGGCACTTCATTTTTTCTCAAAAATGGTATATGACAAAAATTGGACCATAGACATTCATTCATAAAGACATGTGATAGACCTTACAACAATAAGACAAAACAAAACAAATATCTGTACCCACTAGAAGCCGCCATCCTTGCCGTGTATTCTTCTCATTCAGCTCAAGTTGCATGTCCCAAATAAAAATTGGTGCTTTTTGGTTTGGGGCAAACAAATTTTTTTAACAAACTAATTTTGTGATATTGAGAAAATTCTTCTATCAAAAAAGATTCAACCTTTGAAATAAAAACAAAGTTGAGTATGATAAGTATTATGTTAATGACAAATTAATTCTACAATATACTTGTGAATTGAATAATACTTATCTTGTTAAGAAAAACACGTAATAAAATTTCATTACTCTCTTAATAGCTAGAGGACCATAGCATATATATTTTTTATTCATTATATGATCATAATATATACCATTTAAAAAATAACCTAAAATATAAAGGCCGCAATGCAAGCTTTATAGTATTTGTAACATGCTAATCTTGGATGTTCATCTCAAGAAGTACATGAATCACCCCAGTGTCCAACCATGGCTCCAAAATGATAGTAGCCACACCATGCCAAAGTTAGGGACCAAGATGGCAGAGCATTTTTGGCTCTTTGAAGGACACCCATAGCAATATCAATTTAAAATAGAGGAAAATTGCTAAATTTTCTAACCAGCAAAGTTTGAAAATCCTACTTAACTATATATAAGTGGTGATTTCTTGTTTGTTATCTAGAAAGAAAGAAAAACAAAAAAAACAAAAATAAAGCTAGAAGTTGTTGCGGGTGCCTTCTTCAGTGGCATTCTCAATTCAACTTATTTCTAGAAAATTTCAAAAACACTTACCAAAGGACCGATAGCTATTAGGGTTGGTCTAATGTGTCTGTTAACAAAGAGACGGGCTCATATATACCCGATTCTACCTTCACCGAGGTCATCGGAATTTGCAGCATTAACATCAACCTAAACAAACAAATAATACAGATTTAGAAATGTGTGAAAACTAGTGTAATATTCTCTTTGAAAACTAGAATTCAACACAAAATACTCACAGTTTGAAGTTGGCCAATGTAAGCTGGAACCATCTGATGGTTTCCCATACGGTGTTCAACAATCGCTCCCAAAGCCATACAGGCAATCCTTGATTTTAAAAAGCTTACAAAATTTCTAAAATAAAAAGAATTAGGATTATGGATATAAAAAGCTCAATAATGAGCGTATTAAATCTAAGTTTAGGATTAACCTTTATGGGTCCTCTTGAGCTGCACGGTCAATTGCTCGTTGTAGTCCTAAATCATAAATCACAATATTCACCAATTGTCTTGCATCTTTCCAGTTCATCAGGTTGTCCACTATGCTCATATGACTTCAACATCAGAAGTGTTGTGCCAAGATATCCAGTTAACACCGTATAACTATTTACGATAGGTTCCTCCACATTGTTAAGATCAGGTCTCTCATTCCAGAAATTTGCTACTATCTTCACACTAGAAAAAAAAAGAAGCACTCAATAATCAGTAAACTAATAAAGTGTCATACAAAGTACAAAAACAACTGAGACTTACGAGATCTTTTAGCCTATCAACATCTCCCTTAAACTCATGATAGAGTTGAGTAATATTAAATTCATAATAGCTGAACATGTGTTCTCCTGATACGAAATAATTTGGGCTTTGACGGATGGGGACGAAGGATGGCATGGTATTATCATAGTAATTAGTTCCTCTATCCATGATAAGCAAGTGAGAGAGATGATGGATAATATGGGTGAAGTATGTGAGAATTGAACAAAAACGAGAGGGAGAGGAAGATGGAGATGTTTGGTGCAGGAGTATGGGAAGGAGAATGTATGATTATCTTCTCGACATTAGAAACACTGCATAATATATTTGTTGCATATTCGATAGCTAGACATAATTCCAGCTAGACTCGATGATCGCTATTGAGCAATCTCTTGCACCGCGCAGGGTTTTTCACAGACATCAGACAGTTCTTCTAACATATGAGCATTTCTAAAAATAAACTCCAAAAACTGAAGGAATGTATTGTTCTCAAAGTTATACATATATAATCTTATAAGTTTAACTGTCCTCAAATGTGATTACAAACAGAATGGGCGTCAACTTCTTGTGATCCAATAATCTTCCTCAGTATATTGATCGCCATATTGCATAGGAGACATTTACATGGAAAGAATCATCTAATAAAGGATTATGAATGATTCAACAAAAAAGAACATAGCATCATCCCATAAGTTGTGTTAACAATCAAATATAAAAGTATGAATTAGTCCTCACATATTACTAGAGTTCCAACAAAATTTGTATCTAATAATGATTGATTCAGCAAAAAAAAACATGGAAGCCATGATCAAAAAACCATCCCGGAGAGATATTCCAGTAACAATCAAAAGCGTCTTCAAACTATGACATTTATTGCATCATTGTTTTGAAATGTAATCCCGACAGAATCAAGGACTTCAAGGAATTCCAACTTATAACACTCATAGGAACTTCAATTTTATTGCATAATAAAACAATTTCTTTATTTTCCGATTGGAGGAGAGGAGCCGAGGAAATTTGATTGTGCCATAAAAGCAGTGTAATTCTAATTCTTCCACCGACCGATTAATAACATAGCGTAACCAAATGGAAAGCTTACTATGGTATTTGGATCTAGAATCTAAAACGAGAGTGGACTTATGAATTGAAGCCGAGTTATACAGAAGCAAATGTGTGTCGATGAAAGACATAAAACTGAGAAATCTTGAAACTTGATATGGCTTTTGTATTCAAATGACAAAGCGGTACCCGAATCCATAGACCATCCCAGCGTCTACTGACGCAACAAAATTCCATGGCGGTCAGCAAAGGAAGATACTCTAAAATCTTGAGGAGAAGATCATCAGTTAGAGAGTATATGCCTTCAACATTGTTATTGTCCTTGGCATTTTATTTTGATGAGACCGCCATGATAGGGAGAGAAATCGAAGACACCTTCTTGTCTCTTTCGCGAAATACAAAGTCTCACTTAATTACACGGAGATAGTAATCGTCTATCTGAAATGGGGAGATGAAACACTCATGCTCGTTTTATCACACCTTCTTGTCTTTGGCGAAATGCGAAGTCTTGCTCACACGGAGACAGTAATCGTCTATCTGAAATGGGGAGATGAAACATTCATGCTCGCTTTATCACACCTTCTTGTCTCTATGTCGCTTCAAAGTTGCACACAATATTGAATCATAGTGATGTTATGATTTTTTTTGCAAGTTTGAGCATCTAAGTTAATGACTTATAGACATTGAAACACTTTGAAATTTTACAGGAGTATGTATGTATGTAGAAGTGATGATATTCAAATTTTCAGTCTAATTTGATCCAATTTGCTTCTAAGGATGTCACCCGAAGTTGCACAAAAACTTTAAAATACAGTGATGTTATGATTTTATACAAGTCTGGGCATCTATCTTAATGACTTCTGGAGATCAAAACAATTTGAAATTTTGCAAGCGTGTAGGTGTATGTATAAGTGTTGACCTCCAAATTTCAGCACCATTGAAACCAATTTGCTTCCAAAAATGTCACCCCAAAGTTATGATTTTTTAAGCATCTATTTTAACAACTTCTAGACATCGAAACGCTTTGAAATTCCGCATGCATGTATTGTCTATGTAGAAGTGCTGATTTTCAAAATTTCATCCCAAGCAAGCCAAATTTTTGTAAGGATGTCACGCCGAAGTTGCACAAAAACATTGAATTATAGTGAAATATAATTTTTGTTGCAAGGTTGAGCATCTATAACAACTCCTGGTATCAAAACGCTTTGAAATTTGCAGGCGTGTAATGTGTATGTAGATGTTCAGATCTTTAAAATTTAAGCTGAATCAGAGCCAATGTGCTTCTAAGGATGTCGTCCCAAAGTTGCATAAAAAACATTGAATTGTAGTGATGTTATGTTTTTCTTGGAAGTTTGAGCATGTATCTTAACAATTCTGACATTGAATGCTTTGAAAATTTGCACTCGTGTAGTGTGTATGTAGCAGTGCTGGTCTTCAAAATTTCAGCCTAATCGGAGCCAAATTACTTGTAAGGATATCACCCGAAAGTTGCACAAAAACATTGAATTATAGTGAAGTTATGTTTTTTTTGCAAGTTTGAGCATCTATCTTAATGATTTCTAGAGTTCGAAATGATTTAAAATTTTGCAGACGTGTAATGTTATGTAGAAGTGTTGATCTTTATAATTTCAGCACATGTGAAACCAATTTGCTTCAAAAATGTCACCCAGAAATTATGTTTTTTACAAGTTTAACAAACTATTTCAACAACTTCTGGATATCGAAACAAACGCTTTGAAATTTCGCAGGTGTGTATTGTGTATGTTGAAGTGCTGATTTTCAAAATTTCAACCCAAGCGCAGCCAAATTTCATGTAAGGATGTCACGCCAAAATTGCACAAAAATATTGAATTATAGTAAAGTTATGATTTTTGTTGAAAGTTTGTGCATCTATCTAAACAACTTATGGAAATCAAAATGCTTTGAAACTTTACAGGCGTGAAATATGTGTGTAGATGTGCAGATCTTTAAAATTTCAGCTCAATCGAAACCGGTGTGCTTCCAAGTATGTCGCTCCGAAGTTGCAAAAACATTGAATTGTAAATGTTATGATTTTTTTACAAGTTTTAGCATCTATGTTAACGACTTCTGGACATTGAAATGCTTTCAAAATTACACTCGTGTAGTGTGTATGCAGAAGTACTGATCTTCAAAATTTCAGCCCAATTAGAGCCAATTTTCTTCAAATAATGTTACCCGAAGTTGCACAGAAACATTGAATTATAGTGAAGTTATGATTTTTCGCAAGTTTGAGCATCTATCTCAATAATTATGGACAACGAAACACTTGAAAATTTTACAGGCATGTAACGTGTATGTAGAAAATACTGGCTTCAAAATTTCATCCCAATCGGAGCCAAATTGCTTATAAGGATTTCACACCGAAGTTGCACAAAACATCAAAATATAGTGATGTTATGATTTATGCAAGTTTGAGTCTATCTTAACAAACTTATGGACATCGAAACGCTTTGAAATTTTAAGGCACGTAAGTAATGTAAGTTTGAAGTGCGATCTTCAAAAATTTCATCCAAGCGGAGCCAAGTTCTAAGGATGTCCCACCCGAAGTTGCAAAAAACATCGAAATATGTGATGTTATGATTTATTTTATTTTTGCAAGTTTGAGTTTCTATCTTAACAACTTCTAGACATCGAAACGCTTTGAAAGTTTGCAGGCATGTAGTGTGTGTGTAGAATTGTTGATAATCAAATTTTCAGCCTAATTGGAGCCAATTTTCTTTAAAGGATGTCACCTCAAAGTTACACAAAAACATAAAATTATAGTGATGTTATGATTTTTTGCAAGTTTGAGCATCTATTTTAGCTACTTCTAGACATCGAAACGTTTTAAAAAATTTCAAGAGTGTAGTGCGTATGTAGAAGTGTGAATCTTTAAAATTCTCGCCCAATAGGAGCCAATTTGCTTGTATGGAAGTCAACCCGGTTGGCCTGGTGCTCTTTCTGGCTGATTTCCGCAATCGCCAGATTTTGGCACTTCATTTTTTCTCAAAAATGGTATATGACAAAAATTGGACCATAGACATTCATTCATAAAGACATGTGATAGACCTTACAACAATAAGACAAAACAAAACAAATATCTGTACCCACTAGAAGCCGCCATCCTTGCCGTGTATTCTTCTCATTCAGCTCAAGTTGCATGTCCCAAATAAAAATTGGTGCTTTTTGGTTTGGGGCAAACAAATTTTTTTAACAAACTAATTTTGTGATATTGAGAAAATTCTTCTATCAAAAAAGATTCAACCTTTGAAATAAAAACAAAGTTGAGTATGATAAGTATTATGTTAATGACAAATTAATTCTACAATATACTTGTGAATTGAATAATACTTATCTTGTTAAGAAAAACACGTAATAAAATTTCATTACTCTTAATAGCTAGAGGACCATAGCATATATATTTTTTATTCATTATATGATCATAATATATACCATTTAAAAAATAACCTAAAATATAAAGGCCGCAATGCAAGCTTTATAGTATTTGTAACATGCTAATCTTGGATGTTCATCTCAAGAAGTACATGAATCACCCCAGTGTCCAACCATGGCTCCAAAATGATAGTAGCCACACCATGCCAAAGTTAGGGACCAAGATGGCAGAGCATTTTTGGCTCTTTGAAGGACACCCATAGCAATATCAATTTAAAATAGAGGAAAAATTGCTAAATTTTCTAACCAGCAAAGTTTGAAAATCCTACCATTAACTATATTGCATAAGTGGTGATTTCTTGTTTGTTATCTAGAAAGAAAGAAAAACAAAAAAAACAAAAATAAAGCTAGAAGTTGTTGCGGGTGCCTTCTTCAGGCATTCTCAATTCAACTTATTTCTAGAAAATTTCAAAAAACTTACCAAAGGACCGATAGCTATTAGGGTTGGTCTAATGTGTCTGTTAACAAAGAGACGGGCTCATATATACCCGATTCTACCTTCACCGAGGTCATCGGAATTTGCAGCATTAACATCAACCTAAACAAACAAATAATACAGATTTAGAAATGTGTGAAAACTAGTGTAATATTCTCTTTGAAAACTAGAATTCAACACAAAATACTCACAGTTTGAAGTTGGCCAATGTAAGCTGGAACCATCTGATGGTTTCCCATACGGTGTTCAACAATCGCTCCCAAAGCCATACAGGCAATCCTTGATTTTAAAAAGCTTACAAAATTTCTAAAATAAAAAGAATTAGGATTATGGATATAAAAAGCTCAATAATGAGCGTATTAAATCTAAGTTTAGGATTAACCTTTATGGGTCCTCTTGAGCTGCACGGTCAATTGCTCGTTGTAGTCCTAAATCATAAATCACAATATTCACCAATTGTCTTGCATCTTTCCAGTTCATCAGGTTGTCCACTATGCTCATATGACTTCAACATCAGAAGTGTTGTGCCAAGATATCCAGTTAACACCGTATAACTTACGATAGGTTCCTCCACATTGTTAAGATCAGGTCTCTCATTCCAGAAATTTGCTACTATCTTCACACTAGAAAAAAAAAGAAGCACTCAATAATCAGTAAACTAATAAAGTGTCATACAAAGTACAAAAACAACTGAGACTTACGAGATCTTTTAGCCTATCAACATCTCCCTTAAACTCATGATAGAGTTGAGTAATATTAAATTCATAATAGCTGAACATGTGTTCTCCTGATACGAAATAATTTGGGCTTTGACGGATGGGGACGAAGGATGGCATGGTATTATCATAGTAATTAGTTCCTCTATCCATGATAAGCAAGTGAGAGAGATGATGGATAATATGGGTGAAGTATGTGAGAATTGAACAAAAACGAGAGGGAGAGGAAGATGGAGATGTTTGGTGCAGGAGTATGGGAAGGAGAATGTATGATTATCTTCTCGACATTAGAAACAGTGCATAATATATTTGTTGCATATTCGATAGCTAGACATAATTCCAGCTAGACTCGATGATCGCTATTGAGCAAACTCTTGCACCGCGCAGGGTTTTTCACAGACATCAGACAGTTCTTCTAACATATGAGCATTTCTAAAATAAACTCCAAAAACTGAAGGAATGTATTGTTCTCAAAGTTATACATATATAATCTTATAAGTTTAACTGTCCTCAAATGTGATTGCAAACAGAATGGGCGTCAACTTCTTGTGATCCAATAATTTTCCTCAGTATATTGATCGTCATATTGCATAGGAGACATTCACATGGAAAAAATCATCTAATAAAGGATTATGAATAATTCAACAAAAAAGAACATAGCATCATCCCATAAGTTGTGTTAACAATCAAATATAAAAGTATGAATTAGTCCTCACATATTACTAGAGTTCCAACAAAATTTGTATCTAATAATGATTGATTCATCAAAAAAAACATGGAAGCCATGATCAAAAAACCATCCCGGGAGATATTCCAGTAACAATCAAAAGCTTCCTCAAACTATGACATTTATTGCATCATTGTTTTGAAATGTAATCCCGGACAGAATCAAGGACTTCAAGGAATTCCAACTTATAACACTCATAGGAACTTCAATTTTATTGCATAATAAAAACAATTTCTTTATTTTCCGATTGGAGGAGAGGAGCCGAGGAAATTTGATTGTGCCATAAAAGCAGTGTAATTCTAATTCTTCCACCGACCGATTAATAACATAGCGTAACCAAATGGAAAGCTTACTATGGTATTTGGATCTAGAATCTAAAACGAGAGTGGACTTATGAATTGAAGCCGAGTTATACAGAAGCAAATGTGTGTCGATGAAAGACATAAAACTGAGAAATCTTGAAACTTGATATGGCTTTTGTATTCAAATGACAAAGCAGGTACCCGAATCCATAGACCATCCCCAGCGTCTACTGACGCAACAAAATTCCATGGCGGTCAGCAAAGGAAGATACTCTAAAATCTTGAGGAGAAGATCATCAGTTAGAGAGTATATGCCTTCAACATTGTTATTGTCCTTGGCATTTTATTTTGATGAGACCGCCATGATAGGGAGAGAAATCGAAGACACCTTCTTGTCTCTTTCGCGAAATACAAAGTCTCACTTAATTACACGGAGATAGTAATCGTCTATCTGAAATGGGGAGATGAAACACTCATGCTCGTTTTATCACACCTTCTTGTCTCTTTGGCGAAATGCGAAGTCTTGCTCACACGGAGACAGTAATCGTCTATCTGAAATGGGGAGATGAAACATTCATGCTCGCTTTATCACACTTCTTGTCTCTATGTCGCTTCAAAGTTGCACAAATATTGAATCATAGTGATGTTATGTTTTTTTGCAAGTTTGAGCATCTAAGTTAATGACTTATAGACATTGAAACACTTTGAAATTTTACAGGAGTATAGTATGTATGTAGAAGTGATGATATTCAAATTTTCAGTCTAATTTGATCCAATTTGCTTCTAAGGATGTCACCCGAAGTTGCACAAAAACTTTAAAATACAGTGATGTTATGATTTTATACAAGTCTGGGCATCTATCTTAATGACTTCGGAGATCAAAACAATTTGAAATTTTGCAAGCGTGTAGTGTGTATGTAGAAGTGTTGATCCTCCAAATTTCAGCACCATTGAAACCAATTTGCTTCCAAAATGTCACCCCAAAGTTATGATTTTCACAAGTTTAAGCATCTATTTTAACAACTTCTAGACATCGAAACGCTTTGAAATTCCGCATGCATGTATGTCTATGTAGAAGTGCTGATTTTCAAAATTTCATCCCAAGCAGAGCCAAATTTTTGTAAGGATGTCACGCCGAAGTTGCACAAAAACATTGAATTATAGTGAAATTAATATTTTTGTTGCAAGGTTGAGCATCTATCTTAACAACTCCTGGTATCAAAACGCTTTGAAACTTTGCAGGCGTGTAATGTGTATGTAGATGTTCAGATCTTTAAAATTTAAGCTGAATCAGAGCCAATGTGCTTCTAAGGATGTCGTCCCAAAGTTGCATAAAACATTGAATTGTAGTGATGTTATGTTTTTTCTTGGAAGTTTGAGCATGTATCTTAACAACTTCTGACATTGAATGCTTTGAAAATTTGCCCTCGTGTAGTGTGTATGTAGCAGTGCTGGTCTTCAAAATTTCAGCCTAATCGGAGCCAAATTACTTGTAAGGATATCACCCGAAAGTTGCACAAAAACATTGAATTATAGTGAAGTTATGTTTTTTTTTGCAAGTTTGAGCATCTATCTTAATGATTTCTAGAGTTCGAAATGATTTAAAATTTTGCAGACGTGTAATGTTATGTAGAAGTGTTGATCTTTATAATTTCAGCACATGTGAAACCAATTTGCTTCAAAAAATGTCACCCAGAAATTATGTTT
Organism: Limonium bicolor; assembly: GCA_023374045.1. Lineage (NCBI taxonomy): Eukaryota > Viridiplantae > Streptophyta > Magnoliopsida > Caryophyllales > Plumbaginaceae > Limonium > Limonium bicolor. Next base: position 371,277,206 of record CM041778.1, on the reverse strand, counting down.
TTTTACAAGTTTAACAAACTATTTCAACAACTTCTGGATATCGAAACGCTTTGAAATTTCGCAGGTGTGTATTGTGTATGTTGAAGTGCTGATTTTCAAAATTTCAACCCAAGCGCAGCCAAATTTCATGTAAGGATGTCACGCCAAAATTGCACAAAAATATTGAATTATAGTAAAGTTATGATTTTTGTTGAAAGTTTGTGCATCTATCTAAACAACTTATGGAAATCAAAATGCTTTGAAACTTTACAGGCGTGAAATATGTATGTAGATGTGCAGATCTTTAAAATTTCAGCTCAATCGAAACCGGTGTGCTTCCAAGTATGTCGCTCCGAAGTTGCATAAAAACATTGAATTGTAATGATGTTATGATTTTTTTTACAAGTTTTAGCATCTATGTTAACGACTTCTGGACATTGAAATGCTTTGAAAATTTACACTCGTGTAGTGTGTATGCAGAAGTACTGATCTTCAAAATTTCAGCCCAATTAGAGCCAATTTTCTTCAAATAATGTTACCCCGAAGTTGCACAGAAACATTGAATTATAGTGAAGTTATGATTTTTCGCAAGTTTGAGCATCTATCTCAATAATTTATGGACAACGAAACACTTGAAAATTTTACAGGCATGTAACGTGTATGTAGAAATACTGGTCTTCAAAATTTCATCCCAATCGGAGCCAAATTGCTTATAAGGATTTCACACCGAAGTTGCACAAAACATCAAAATATAGTGATGTTATGATTTTATGCAAGTTTGAGCATCTATCTTAACAACTTATGGACATCGAAACGCTTTGAAATTTTACAGGCACGTAATGGGTATGTAGAAGTGCCGATCTTCAAAATTTCTATCCAAGCGGAGCCAATTTGCTTCTAAGGATGTCACCCCGAAGTTGCACAAAAACATCGAAATATAGTGATGTTATGATTTTATTTTATTTTTGCAAGTTTGAGTTTCTATCTTAACAACTTCTAGACATCGAAACGCTTTGAAAGTTTGCAGGCATGTAGTGTGTGTGTAGAATTGTTGATAATCAAATTTTCAGCCTAATTGGAGCCAATTTTCTTTAAAGGATGTCACCTCAAAGTTACACAAAAACATAAAATTATAGTGATGTTATGATTTTTTGCAAGTTTGAGCATCTATTTTAGCTACTTCTAGACATCGAAACGTTTTAAAAAATTTCAAGAGTGTAGTGCGTATGTAGAAGTGTGAATCTTTAAAATTCTCGCCCAATAGGAGCCAATTTGCTTGTATGGAAGTCAACCCGGTTGGCCTGGTGCTCTTTCTGGCTGATTTCCGCAATCGCCAGATTTTGGCACTTCATTTTTTCTCAAAAATGGTATATGACAAAAATTGGACCATAGACATTCATTCATAAAGACATGTGATAGACCTTACAACAATAAGACAAAACAAAACAAATATCTGTACCCACTAGAAGCCGCCATCCTTGCCGTGTATTCTTCTCATTCAGCTCAAGTTGCATGTCCCAAATAAAAATTGGTGCTTTTTGGTTTGGGGCAAACAAATTTTTTTAACAAACTAATTTTGTGATATTGAGAAAATTCTTCTATCAAAAAAGATTCAACCTTTGAAATAAAAACAAAGTTGAGTATGATAAGTATTATGTTAATGACAAATTAATTCTACAATATACTTGTGAATTGAATAATACTTATCTTGTTAAGAAAAACACGTAATAAAATTTCATTACTCTCTTAATAGCTAGAGGACCATAGCATATATATTTTTTATTCATTATATGATCATAATATATACCATTTAAAAAATAACCTAAAATATAAAGGCCGCAATGCAAGCTTTATAGTATTTGTAACATGCTAATCTTGGATGTTCATCTCCAGAAGTACATGAATCACCCTAGTGTCCAACCATGGCTCCAAAATGATAGTAGCCACACCATGCCAAAGTTAGGGACCAAGATGGCAGAGCATTTTTGGCTCTTTGAAGGACACCCATAGCAATATCAATTTAAAATAGAGGAAAAATTGCTAAATTTTCTAACCAGCAAAGTTTGAAAATCCTACCATTAACTATATTGCATAAGTGGTGATTTCTTGTTTGTTATCTAGAAAGAAAGAAAAACAAAAATAACAAAAATAAAGCTAGAAGTTGTTGCGGGTGCCTTCTTCAGTGGCATTCTCAATTCAACTTATTTCTAGAAAATTTCAAAAACACTTACCAAAGGACCGATAGCTATTAGGGTTGGTCTAATGTGTCTGTTAACAAAGAGACGGGCTCATATATACCCGATTCTACCTTCACCGAGGTCATCGGAATTTGCAGCATTAACATCAACCTAAACAAACAAATAATACAGATTTAGAAATGTGTGAAAACTAGTGTAATATTCTCTTTGAAAACTAGAATTCAACACAAAATACTCACAGTTTGAAGTTGGCCAATGTAAGCTGGAACCATCTGATGGTTTCCCATACGGTGTTCAACAATCGCTCCCAAAGCCATACAGGCAATCCTTGATTTTAAAAAGCTTACAAAATTTCTAAAATAAAAAGAATTAGGATTATGGATATAAAAAGCTCAATAATGAGCGTATTAAATCTAAGTTTAGGATTAACCTTTATGGGTCCTCTTGAGCTGCACGGTCAATTGCTCGTTGTAGTCCTAAATCATAAATCACAATATTCACCAATTGTCTTGCATCTTTCCAGTTCATCAGGTTGTCCACTATGCTCATATGACTTCAACATCAGAAGTGTTGTGCCAAGATATCCAGTTAACACCGTATAACTATTTACGATAGGTTCCTCCACATTGTTAAGATCAGGTCTCTCATTCCAGAAATTTGCTACTATCTTCACACTAGAAAAAAAAAGAAGCACTCAATAATCAGTAAACTAATAAAGTGTCATACAAATACAAAAACAACTGAGACTTACGAGATCTTTTAGCCTATCAACATCTCCCTTAAACTCATGATAGAGTTGAGTAATATTAAATTCATAATAGCTGAACATGTGTTCTCCTGATACGAAATAATTTGGGCTTTGACGGATGGGGACGAAGGATGGCATGGTATTATCATAGTAATTAGTTCCTCTATCCATGATAAGCAAGTGAGAGAGATGATGGATAATATGGGTGAAGTATGTGAGAATTGAACAAAAACGAGAGGGAGAGGAAGATGGAGATGTTTGGTGCAGGAGTATGGGAAGGAGAATGTATGATTATCTTCTCGACATTAGAAACAGTGCATAATATATTTGTTGCATATTCGATAGCTAGACATAATTCCAGCTAGACTCGATGATCGCTATTGAGCAATCTCTTGCACCGCGCAGGGTTTTTCACAGACATCAGACAGTTCTTCTAACATATGAGCATTTCTAAAAATAAACTCCAAAAACTGAAGGAATGTATTGTTCTCAAAGTTATACATATATAATCTTATAAGTTTAACTGTCCTCAAATGTGATTGCAAACAGAATGGGCGTCAACTTCTTGTGATCCAATAATTTTCCTCAGTATATTGATCGCCATATTGCATAGGAGACATTTACATGGAAAGAATCATCTAATAAAGGATTATGAATGATTCAACAAAAAAGAACATAGCATCATCCCATAAGTTGTGTTAACAATCAAATATAAAAGTATGAATTAGTCCTCACATATTACTAGAGTTCCAACAAAATTTGTATCTAATAATGATTGATTCAGCAAAAAAAACATGGAAGCCATGATCAAAAAACCATCCCGGGAGATATTCCAGTAACAATCAAAAGCGTCTTCAAACTATGACAACTTTGTAGCATGCAAGCTAAACCAATCATATCATTCTCCGTGTAATAAATGGTCAAAACCAGATATTTGACTTTTGAGAAAGAAGACAAGGTTGGTGTCATTGCAAAAGGCGAACATCTGGAACAACATGGAATGCAGTAAGTCATCCAAAAGTACATTCATATACACATGATAAAAGATACTAAATTATTACTGGAAACAAATTAATGAAAATCTGTAGGGAAGCAAAACATATAATTACTTTCTTGACATTAGAAACACAATTGAACATATTTGTTGCATATCCACAAAAATCATAATGCAATAAGCCACCCAATAGTACATCCATATACACATGATAAAATGTAGTAAAATGATTAATGGAAGCGAATGATTGGATATATGAAGGGAAGGAGAATGTAAGACTAGCTTCTCGACATTAGAAATAGAGCTAAACATATTTGTTGCCTCTTTGGTAGCTAGACATAGTTCCAGCTAGACTCGATAATCACTATTGAGCAATCTCTTGTACCCAGCAAGGTTTTCACAGACAACGGACAATCCTTCTAACATAAGAGCAGTCCTAAAAATAAACTCAAAAGGCTGATGGAATGTACAGTCCTTAAAATTTTATGTCTCAAATCTTATAAGTTTAACTGCGTGTTTGCAAAAAAAAAAATAGGCACCAACTTCTTGTGAGCTCAATAATCTTCGTTCGTATTTTGATCACCATGTTGCATAAGAGAAATTTACATGGAAAGAATCATCTAATAAGGGATTATGAATTCAGCTAAAGAGAACAAACCAATCATCCCATAAGCCGTTTTAACATTCAAATATAAAAGTATGAAATAATCCTCAACAAATTACTAGAGTTCCAACAAAATTTTGTGTGATAATGATTGATTTCAGCAAAGGAACATGGAAACCATGAATCATAACATCATCCTTGGAGACAATCCAGTATTAATTAGGAGTGTCTCCAAACTAGGGCAACCTTGTAGTACGCGAACTAAACCAATTATATTATTCTCCATGTAAATAGTCAAAACTAGATTATTGACTTTTGATAAAGAAGGCAAGTTGATGTCATTGCAAAAAGCGAATAAATGCAACATCATAGAATGCAACAAGCCATCCAGTGGTACAACCATACACACATGATAAAAGGTACTAAATTTTTAGTGGAAGTGAATGGTTGGATACTTGAAGGGAAGCGAAACGTTTCTTTAGCTTCTCGACATTAGAAATAGACCTCAACATATTTGTTGCATGTCCACAAAACATAAAATGTAATGATTCATCCAAAAGTACATCCATATATACATTGTAAAAGGTACTGAAATGATTAGTGCAAGTGAATGAGTGAATACCATAAGAGATAAAAAACGTATGATTAGCTTCTCCACTTTAGAAGCAAAGTTGAACATATTTGTTGCATATTTGGTAGCTAGACATAGTTCCAGCTAGACTCGATAATCGCTATTGAGCAATCTCTTGTACCCAGCAAGGTTTTCACAGACAACGGACATTCCTTCTAACATAAGAGCAGTCCTAAAAATAAACTCAAAAGGCTGATGGATTGTACAGTCCTTAAAATTTTATGTCTCAAATCTTATAAGTTTAACTGTGTGTTTGCAAAAAAAAATAGGCGCCAACTTATTGTGAGCTCAATAATCTTCGTTCGTATTTTGATCACCATGTTGCATAAGAGAAATTTACATGGAAAGAATCATCTAATAAGGGATTATGAATTCAGCTAAAGAGAACAAACCAATCATCCTATAAGCTGTTTTAACATTCAAATATAAAAGTATGAATTAATCCTCAAAAAATTACTAGAGTTCCAATAAAATTTATCTGATAATGATTGATTCAATAAAAGAACATGGAAACCATGAATCATGACATCATCCCGAAAGACAGTATAGTATTAAATAGAAGAGTCTTCAGACAAGGGAAACTTTGTAGCACGTGAGCTAACCAATCATATCATTCTTCGTGCAACAGAAAGTCAAAACTGGATATTTGACTTTTGAGACTTAAGGCATCTAACGTCATTTCCAAAAGGGAACAATTGGTACAACATAGAATGCAATGAGTAATCCAAAATTACATTTGTATACACATGACAAAAGGTACTAAAATGTATAGTGGAAGTGAATAGTTGGCACTAGAAGGGAAGAAAAACGTGTAATTAGCTTCTCAACATTAGAAACAGAGTTCAACATATTTGTTGCATATCCATGAAATATAGAATGTAATTGTAATGAGTCGTCCAATGGTACATCCATACACATATTTTAAAATGTATTAAGCGAATGTTTGGATACCATAAGTAAAACAACCCGTATGATTAGCTTCTCGACATTAGAAATAGAGTTGAACATATTTGTTGTCTCTTTAGTAGCTAGACATATTTCCAGCTAGACTCGATAATCGCTATTGAGCAATCTCTTGAACCCCGCAAGGTTTTCACAGACAACGGACAATCCTTCTAACATAAGAGTATTTCTAAAAATAAACTCCAAAAACTGATGGAACGTATTGTCCTTAACATTATACATCTCAAATCTTATAAGCTTAACTATACTCAAATGTAATTGCAAACAAAATAGGTGCCAACTTCTTGTGAGTTCAATAATCTTCATCTGTATTTTGATCACCATGTTGCATAGGAGAAATTTACATAGGAAGAATCACATGTTTCATAGGAGAAATTTACATAGGAAGAATCATCTAATAAGGGATTATGAATGATTCGGCTAAAGAGAGCATTCCAATCATCCCATAAGTTGTTTTAACATTCAAATATAAAAGTATGAATTAATCCTCAACAAATTACTAGAGTTCCAACAAAATTTATGTGATAATGATTGATTCAGCAAAGGAGCATGGAAACCATGAATCATAACATCATCCCTGGAGACAATCCAAAATTAATCAGGAGTGTCTCCAAACTAGGGCAACTTTGTAGCACGCAAACTAAACCAATCATATTATTCTCCATGTAAATAGTCAAAACTAGATTATTGACTTTTGAGAAAGAAGGCAAGCTTATGTCATTGCAAAAAGCGAATGAATGCAACATCATAGAATGCAACGAGCCATCCAAAATTAGAATTATACACACATGATAAAAGGTACTAAAATTTTTAGTAGAAGTGAATGGTTGTATACTTGAAGGGAAGTGAAACGTTTCATTAGCTTCTTGACATTAGAAATAGACCTCAGTATATTTGTTGCATGTCCACAAAACATAGAATGTAATGAGCCATCCAAAAGTAAATCCATATATACATTATAAAAGGTACTAAAATGATTAGTGGGGGTGAATGAGTGGATACCATAAGAGATGCAAAACGTATGATTAGCTTCTCCACTTTAGAAGCAAAGCTTAACATATTTGTTGCATATTTGGTAGCTTGACAAAGTTCCAGCTAGACTCGATAATCACTTTTGAGTAATCTCTTGTACCTTGAAAGGTTTTTCACTGACAACGGACATTTCTTCTAACATAAAATGAGTTTCAAAAATAAACTCTGAAAATTGAAGGAGTGTATTGTTTTTAAAATTATACGTCTCAAATCTTATAAGTATAATTGTCCTCAAATGTGACTGCAAACAAAATAGACGTCAACTTCTTGTGATTTCCAATAATCTTCATCCGTATATTGATCACCATATTGCATAGGTGAAATTTACATGGAAAGAATCATCTAACAAGATATTGAGAATGATTCAACTAAAAAGAACATATTGTTAGTTGTATATATGTATATAATTAGGAGTTTTTTTTATTAATTTATTCAGTATATCCTTAAATTGTTTAGATATTATCCACAGGTTGTTGAGATATTATCTTTAGTAAATGGTTGTAGGGTTGTATTATATAAACACACTTTACGTTAATGGGAAGACATGGATTATCTTGTAACACATACCAATCATCTCATAAGCTGTTTTAACATTCAAATATAAAAGTATGAAATCAATCCTCAACAAATTACTAGAGTTCCAATAAAACTTGCATCTGATTATGATTCAGTCAGCATAGGAACATGAAAACCATGAATCGTACCATCATCCCGGGAGACGGCCCAGAATCAATCATGAGTGTCTCATAACTAGGAGAACTTTGTAGCACGTGGGCTAACCAATCATATCATTATTCATGTAAAATGGATATATTTTACTTTTGAGAAAGAAGACAAGTCGACCTCATTGCAGAAAGCAAACAACTAGAACAAATAGAAAGAAGTGAGAGATCCAAAATTACATCCACATACACATGATAAAAGGTCTTAAAATGATCAGTGGAAGCAAATGATTGGATACATGGAGGAAAGAAAAATGTAAGATTAGTCTTTTAATATTAGAAATAGAGTTGAACATATTTTTGTTGTGTATCTATGTTAACACAATGAGCCATGAAATATATCCAAATACAATTGATAAAATGGTAGTAAAATTATTAAAGGAAGTGAATGATTGGATACCTTAAGAGAAGCAAAACATAAGATTAGCTTTTAGACATTAGAAATAGAGCTACACATATTTGTTGCATATATATTTGGTAGCTTGAAAAAGTTCTAACTAGACTTGATATATTTTTTTTGAGTAATTTCTTGTACCCCACTAGGTTTTTTCACAAACTAACGTCAGTTCTTAGAAATAAACTCCAAAACAACTGGAATGTACTTTCCTCAAATTATACATCTCAAATCTTCTAAGTTTAATTGTCCTAAAATGTGATTACAAACAAAAATGTCCCAACCTCTTGTGCGTTCCGATAATATTCATCAATATATTGATTACCACATTGTAGAGCGGAAATTTACATGAAAAGAGACATCTAATAAGGGATTATGAATTATTTACCAAAAAAGAACATATCATCACCTCATATGTTGTTTTAACATTCACATATCAAACTATGAATAATCCTTAAAATGATTAGCGCTTTAATAAAACTTGCATCTGATTATGAATTATTCAACAAAGGATTATGGAAACCATGAATCATAAGATCATCTCGGGAGACAGTTTAGTATCAATTAAGAACGTCTTTGGACTAAGGGAACTTCGTAGCATGCGAGGTCAACCAATCGTATCATTCTCCGTGTAAGAAATAGTAAAAACTAGATATTTGACTCTTGATGTTGATGCTATTTTGATCGGCAAACTCAGTTCAATACTAAAGCCCGTTTTAAGACTAGCCTGAAGCGAAGTCCGTCAGTCTTGAACTGACAAGTAGAGAATAAGTAAAATATCCAAAAAGATTGCATCTAGCTATTAAAGATAAAATCTTATATGATAAATTATCACACGGTTTTGTATCTATATAAGCGGAAGAAAGTCTAGGTTAAATGTGGGCTTGTGAAAGGAGGAAACAAACACGGGCGACTGCAACTATGAAAGTTTGGGGAAATTCATTGTAAGTGCGTACAGAGAATAACACAGAGAGTGAGATCTGAGGGGCAATTCATAAAGAGTTTAGCTGCTGGTTGTGTTGTAGGTAATTTGAGTTTAGAACTCAAATTACGTGTGAGTTATGTCAAGATAGTGTTCTTGACGTGAGGGTTTGTATTCGTATTGAATACGTGATTGTGTAATTATTTGTTATATGTGATTATAATAAAGGTTCTACCTTTATGCTATTATGGTCTTCCCTTCTTTCTCCCCGTTCGTCCTCAGTTCTGAACTCAGATCATTGACACCTTCTGAGTTGCAGACTCAGCACCGGCATCTAGGAATTTACAATTGGTATCAGAGTAAAGTAACCCTAAACGTAGAAGAAACTTCTTCAGGGTTGATCGTGATGAATTCCTACTATGTTAAGCCCCCAAAGCTCTCAAAATTCAACTACACCAGCTGGTGTGAGCAGATGGAAGACCAGTTGATCTCCATCGACTTACAATTGTGGGATGTAGTAGCTAAAGGAGATCTTAAGCCTAAGATTGAAGAAAATGGAGTTTCAAAATAAAAACCAAGGTCTGGCTGGAATGAGAATGATAACAAGATGATTAGCAAACACAGACAAGCACGAAGAGTCATTATGTCGCCGCTGTCAGACTCAGACCAACAGAAAGTACTGGGATTACGCACTGCCAAGGAGGTATGGGATTTTCTTAAGACAGCATATGCTGGAACAGATTCTGTTGAAAAGGTGAAAGGTAAACAACTCAAAAGACAGTATGATAATTTCAAGATGATGGAAGGAGAGACACTATCACAAACACTAGAAAGATTCGACAAGACACTATCTCAAACGATGTTGTTAATGAGATATTTCTCGATAGTTTATTGATGAGTGTCCAAATGAGCATGTTTTAGGGGTGTATTTCATATGTTTAATCAACACTTTTCATGCTCATTTCTCCACTCTAGCTTGTTTTCCTCTAGTTTTGTGTTTCATTGGTGTTTTACACATTTATTGTTTAAACAGGAGGAGTAACATAGCTAGGAGTAAAGTAGACGAAGAGAGGAACGCGTGGGCGCAAACGGATCCAAAATCGGAGTTAAAACGAAGAAGATACAGTGTTTTGAAGTTAGCCTGACTCCGACCGACCTTAGGACCGACCTTGCAAGGTCGGTCGGGTCGAAATTTTGCCCAGATTCGCGTTTTTGCAAGCTACTGGAATCGACCGACCCTAGGACCGAACTTGCAAGTTTGGTCGGTCGTAAAATTTGCCCAGAAATCAGATTTTAAAAGGGGAAAAGAAGAGGAAAGAGGGGTATTCCACAAAACACAAAACGACGGGAAAAGAAGAGAAAAGAGGGAAGAAGAAGAAGAAAGGAAAGGAAGGAAGAAGAGAAGAGAAGAAGGAGGAGAAGGCTCACCTCCATTGAAGCTCTTCCTCAACCTCCCATGGCTATTTCTTCTCCCTTCTCTCTCTTTTGTGCTTTAATGGTTGTGTAGTTTCCTTGTAGCTTGGATGGGGATTTTGCCCCAAAATCCCTAAAACCTCCATTGTTGAATCTTAAACTTATTTTTATGCTTTATTTTAGTCTTCGAGCTTAATGAAGATGATTATTGGGTATTTATGATTCTTAAACTTGTTGCTCATGATTTGAGGATTAGTTTAGGGTTTTACCCAAATTATCAATTATGTGTTAAATTGGTTGGTTGGCCTACCTATTAGTTTAGCATTATTGTGGGATTCTATCAAAATGTTATTCAGATATAGAAACCTACTGTTAGAGACTAAAACGGTGTACTCTGATTTCGATGATTTTGAGATTGGACTACATTGCAACTTTAATGGAACTTGAGCTTAGTACTATCGATTGACCGGGGCTTAGCTGAATGAGAAGTCTCGATTAAATTGGTTAGGATTAGTAGGCCTAGATTAGGTGCTAATTAATTAAGCGTTCCCGTGGTTAGCTATGAGTTCGAGGTTCGACAATCGGTAGTAAGGGGAGGACGGGTGCAAATATCCATCCCGGGCTACACCTATCCTAGATAGTTAGTTTAGTGTTTATTGCTTTTCTTTATTTCTCCAATTACAACCCAAAAACCCAAAACCATAATTTACATTTATGCACTTTTGTATATATCCTCTTGCACATTTACTAAGCTTATAATTAGCTAGATAGTTACGAAGTCCTGTGGATACGACCTTGTTGTACTACAATGATTGGGTTCACTGCCCATAGTTAGCAAGATAGTTTCACACTATTTTGCCCAACAAGTTTTTGGCGCCGTTGCCGGGGACTTCGGTCCAACTATTGGTTATTATCTGTTTAGTTTTTGTGCAGATTTTCATTTCCTTTATTTGCCCATTTTGTGTATAAATTTTTGTTCTTTTTTTAGGTACTTAATTCTGATGGATGGTCACTACGATCAAGCAGGAGGTTGGTACGGTTACTCCTATGGCGCAGAGAACTACAATCAATGGGATGTATGTCAGAGGTGCGGAGAATATCGAGAGCCCCCAATGTCCAACAACAATGGCAGAATTGAGAGCTCTTATGGAAAACTTCGAACCATCTGTCTGTCCCCCAGCAGAAGGTTGGCATGGCGACTACACCGAGCAAAACACCGATTATTGGAGTGTATGCCAAAGGTGCGGAGAGTACCATGAGAGCCTCCAATGTCCAACAACAATGGCAGAATTGAGAGCTCTTATGGAGGACCTCAACTCATATGTCTGGAGGCTTGTGTGCCAAGAGTGTGGAGGAGACACGAGAGCGCTCACTGTCCTGTGATCACAGTAGAGGTTGATTCACCCAGTTTGGAGGAGCTCATGTCTGATCTTATCTCTTCTTGCAAGCCTAACTCGACTATGCAAGATACTTTTACCATGAAGCAAGATACCTTCAACATGAATGTTCAAGCTCAGATTGATCAGATTGTGCAACAACTTGAGAGCGAAACAGTTCATGATGTGGAACAGCCTGCTGAGGACTTGAGCTACTCTCCAACTCCTCCCCTGTACGAATCTGAAAGCCCAGCACCACTCCACCCCCGGCTTGACTATGAAGACACTTCATCAGAAGAGAGTCTCCACTCTGACTTCAAGGAGCTTTCTCCCTCTGAAGTCAGCTACCAATATTTCCCCGCCTTCTCCGTGCTCCATCAAGATCACGAGGATGCTCACATCCTCAACTTTGAGAAGGAGGAGACACTGTCTCCCTCTGACTCCTCAGAGGAGAGTACCACCACCGACTTCAAGGAGCCATCCCCCTTGAAGTTGATGTCCACCTCGGCTCTTCCTATGAGCCTCACCCCGAGGTCGAGGATGTCTACATCCTGAATTTGAGGAGGAGGAGGAGCCACCCAACTTTGATCTTCACCTGGAGGATCAAGGCCCCCCACCCGTGCAACAATGATGCAAGGTGGAAGCATAAAGTCACCCTCTAAGTGTGGAGGCCACCTTCCCATTTGATCCTGGACCGGAAATAGAAGACAAAGTCCGCCCGGAGTTCTCCATGCACCGCTAAATGAAGATAAGGATGTCTTTATCCTTAAATTTGAAGAGGAGGCTCCACCACAGTTTGATCCTCGTACCAAGGATCACCCACCTCAACACTTCCACCTGATGAACGATCGGTGGAGTTTACACTTTCACATCCTAAGTGTTGAGGCCACATTTCCTTTTGATCCGGGTCGTTCTTCATTGCTAGATGATGCCCGCCCAACCCACCCGTTGAAGCCGACTTCAACGTTCATATTCGATCCCGGATGACTTCACGGTGGTATGGTCTAGCCAAAGACCTTAAAGAAGGGCCGCTTACCGGGAGGCAACCCGGATTTCATTTCGTGTCTTGTCTTTTAAATTCTGTTAGTTTAGATTTTGCATTGTTTTCAATAATGGGCTATTTTGGCATTCTTTGGACTTGCCCTTTTACGCCCAATTGGTGGCGTTTGTGTTGTGAATATTTTGGAAACAGGTAAGCCCCTCTGAAAAAGGGATGGAATTAGGAACACTTACAAAGGAACCTCTGGCGAAATTTTCCAAGAGGACCTTCATCTCCAACGATTGAAGGTAGCACCTCAACGACCCCTCCCACTAGCAATTGTGCGGGCACCCTATCTTCCATCCGCATCTTATCGGGGAGTACTCGTTTCACCCTTTAATATTTGCCCACAACGACTCCACTATTTTTATTTCCTGTTTTTGTTTTCGTTCTCCTTTGGTTTTGTTTTTGCTAACCCTTAACTCTAGTTGTAGTTTGGTTGCTTCTAGTTTTTTATGCGGGTGCAACTTCCAGTCCACACCGCAATCAAGCTACGCTACTTGAGGCTGAAGCTCAAGTGTGGGGGAGTTCTACAAACTGAACAATAGCAATCTCAGGGGAGTACTAGTTCCTTTTAGTTTTCGTCTCTCTTCTCTAATTTTGAATCTGCAAATCTGGGGATAGCTTGCTATACTGTTTGTTTGTGTCCCGTGTGATTTTCCTTTTGTCTGCTTCCCGCAAAGGTCTTCTGGAACCTTCCCCGGTTTTGATTGGTGAACAATGGGGACATTGTTCAATTTAAGTGTGGGGGAGTGACCTTTTCGGTGAATTGTGTGCTTAAATGCTTAATACTTCATGCTTATCTTGCGATTGTCCAAAATAAAAAACTTGGACCCTTGTGTTGTGAGTTGTTCTCATTAAGAACAAATACTGTTATGAATTGTGGGATAAATGCTTAAATTTTTCATTTTGATTGCTTTTGAGGAGCATTTTACATGCGGTGTGGCCAAGTGATCTTGTATGGTTGGATTTTTATTGCTTTGGGGTTCCTTCTGTCTTCTTTCTTAGGGATTGCTAAGGGGTGCTTCTTTGTGAAAATCCTTCAAGGGACTTGTGAGACGCCATTGTTAACCAACAATGAGAGCTGAGTGTTCTTAAATGCAAAGGCTTGATGCCAAAATTTTATCTTCTCATCTCTTATGCAAAAGTGAAACAAATGCATAAATCTATTTTCCTTTTGTTTTCTTCTCAATGCCCATTCTTGAGAGAAGTTGGACATGGTAAAAGCTCTCCAAGTCACCTAATCTTTAGAACTTTGAAGCACTTCGGATCATACCCCGAAACTCTAGATTTTGTTTTGCCCTAAGCACACCCATGCCACCACTAAGAGATGGTTCACACTCCTCAAAGTTTTTAATCACTTTTTGCTTCTTCTTTTATCCTACAATTCATGATAGTGTTGTTAGTCTTGAGCATTCCTTACTTGCATGGGTGCTTGGTTTTGCTTGAGGACAAGCAAAAAGGTAAGTGTGGGGGTGTGATGAGTGTCCAAATGAGCATGTTTTAGGGGTGTATTTCATATGTTTAATCAACACTTTTCATGCTCATTTCTCCACTCTAGCTTGTTTTCCTCTAGTTTTGTGTTTCATTGGTTTTTTACACATTTATTGTTTAAACAGGAGGAGTAACATAGCTAGGAGTAAATTAGACGAAGAGAGGAACGCGTGGGCGCAAACGGATCCAAAATCGGAGTTAAAACGAAGAAGATACAGTGTTTTGAAGTTAGCCTGACTCCGACCGACCTTAGGACCGACCTTGCAAGGTCGGTCGGGTCGAAATTTTGCCCAGATTCGCGTTTTTGCAAGCTACTGGAATCGACCGACCCTAGGACCGAACTTGCAAGTTCAGTCGGTCGTAAAATTTGCCCAGAAATCAGATTTTAAAAGGGGAAAAGAAGAGGAAAGAGGGGTATTCCACACACAACACGAAAATGACGGGAAAAGAAGAGAAAAGAGGGAAGAAGAAGAAGAAGAAAGGAAAGGAAGAAGAAGAAGAGAAGAAGGAGGAGAAGGCTCACCTCCATTGAAGCTCTTCCTCAATCTCCCATGGCTATTTCTTCTCCCTTCTCTCTCTTTTGTGCTTTAATGGTTGTGTAGTTTCCTTGTAGCTTGGGATGGGGATTTTGCCCCAAAATCCCTAAAACCTCCATTGTTGAATCTTAAACTTATTTTTATGCTTTATTTTAGTCTTTGAGCTTAATGAAGATGATTATTGGGTATTTATGATTCTTAAACTTGTTGCTCATGATTTGAGGATTAGTTTAGGGTTTTACCCAAATTATCAATTATGTGTTAAATTGGTTGGTTTGGCCTACCTATTAGTTTAGCATTATTGTGGGATTCTATCAAAATGTTATTCAGAGATAGAAACCTAAACTGTTAGAGACTAAAACGGTGTACTCTGATTTCGATGATTTTGAGATTGGACTACATTGCAACTTTAATGGAACTTGAGCTTAGTGCTATCGATTGACCCGGGGCTTAGCTGAATGAGAAGTCTCGATTAAATTGGTTAGGATTAGTAGGCCTAGATTAGGTTGCTAATTAATTAAGCGTTCCCGTGGTTTAGCTATGAGTTCGAGGTTCGACAATCGGTAGTAAGGGGAGGACGGGTGCAAATATCCATCCCGGGCTACACCTATCCTAGATAGTTAGTTTAGTGTTTATTGTTTTTCTTTATTTCTCCAATTACAACCCAAAAACCCAAAACCAATAATTTACATTTATGCACTTTTGTATATATCCTCTTGCACATTTACTAAGCTTATAATTAGCTAGATAGTTACGAAGTCCTTGTGGATACGACCTTGTTGTACTATAATGATTGGGTTCACTGCCCATAGTTAGCAAGATAGTTTCAACACTATTTTGCACAACATTTATGTAGAGAATGGTTAAACTTCGCTACTCTCTTGGAATCTACAAAGGATTTATCAGAATTATCCTTTGAAGAACTGAGTTCAAAACTCATGGTTTATGAAGGAAAGATGAAGGGAGAAATAGCTACTTCGTCAGCACCAATCAATGATTTATCCCTGAAAGCAGGTGACACGGCAACAGAGTCAGAGGATGACGACTTTGATATAGATGAGGAAATTACCTCAATGGTAAATCGCATCCGGAGGCTATTTAGTAGACAACAAAGATCAAACCAACAGTGTAAGTCAAAGAAGGGAAAATATACATGTTTTAAGTGTACCAAGCCTGGTTACGTTGTCAAGGATTGTCCTCTCCACCAGAAGGAAAATACTCAGAAGAAGATTAAGAAACATACAAATACAGCTGCAGCTACATGGGGACAGGATATCTCAGATACAAACTCAGAACCCGGGGAGTACGCTCAGATGTGTTTGACGGCAGTTGCTCACGAAGATGATGACATCAATACTGAGTATAACATAAAGGAGAAGGAAATCTGGAAGGATACTCTTGAAAAAGAAGAGATATTTATTAAGTTAACCTCTGCACTCCTTGAGATAAAATTCTTGAAGAATCAGTATGATACTGAGATTAAAGAACTCAGGGTTAAGGTAGAAAATTTGCGTCAGTCTTCGACTGAAAGCAAAAACTTTGTCATTGGAGTCTAGATAAGCCAAGGATTAACTTTGTAAGTCCTTTGGAAACTAGAATTCTCACTCTTCCTTGTTGGGCACAGGAAGAGATAAATTCTCTATTGGATAGCAACAAATTGCCAAAAAGAGAATGTGAAACACTTTCAGACATGGTAGCCAAGGCAAATCGAAAGTTAGAAATTCAGACTCCTACTAATCCAACTTGGTATAGCGGGAAGGCGAATTTGAAGCAAATGATGCGGAATAATAACTCAGACAATTGCGGCTTGGGATATAAGTCCGAAACACACTCTCAGTCTACGACTGAGAAGTTACAGACTGGAACTACGAGACATCAGCCAAGATTACACTCATGTCGATATTGCCATCAACTAGGACACAAGATCAAATGGTGTTCCAAATTGTTGAGAAAACAATTGTGTGAAGTATCATCGAGGCGGAGCTCATACAAAACCAATAGATCATATACTAAAAGGTGGCTCCCTATCAACCATTCCAAGTCTGAGTCTACAACTGAGTTCAAACGAGTATGGGTACCAAAGTCTAATCAGCCCTATCAGACTCGCCAAGAAGACATCTCATCTTCTTCAAACTGTTTATCTTCTTCACAGTGATCAGACCATGATGCACTTCCATAAGCACTCTCAGCATATGCCT
The DNA here is from genome assembly GCA_023374045.1 of Limonium bicolor. Taxonomy (NCBI): domain Eukaryota; kingdom Viridiplantae; phylum Streptophyta; class Magnoliopsida; order Caryophyllales; family Plumbaginaceae; genus Limonium; species Limonium bicolor. The sequence goes on along the minus strand of CM041778.1, from coordinate 371,259,963 downwards.
TACCATTTCTTTACCTACGGAGAGTGACTTCCTTTTTAATTTGGCAAAAGGGGGAAATTGGTCTTGATCGTATACATTGATTCAGGGGGGACATTCATCATTTCAAGATTGACAGAGTTTACCAATTGGTCTTGCACGTATACACTGATTCACAGGGAACATTCATCAGTTCAAGACTTACAGAGTTTGCCAATTGGTCTTGCACGTATACACTGATTCAGGGGGAACATTCATCAGTTCAAGACTTACAGAGTTTGCCGCATCAAAAAGGGAGAAGCTGTTGATGCTATTTTGATCGGCAAACTCAGTTCAATACTGAAGCCTATTTTAAGACTAGCCTGAAGCGAAGTCCGTCAGTCTTGAACTGACAAGCAGAGAATAAGTAAAATATCCAAAAAGATTTTATCTAGCTATTAAAGATAAAATCTTATATGATAGATTCTCACACGGTTTCTGTATCTATATAAGCGGAAGAAGGTCTAGGTTAAATGTGGGCTTGTGAAAGGACGAAACAAACACGAGCGAGTGCAACTGTGAGAGCTTGGGGAAATTCATTGTAAGTGCGTACAAAGAAAAACACGGAGAGTGAGATCTGAGAGGCAATTCATAAAGAGTTTAGCTGCTGGTTGTGTTGTAGGTAATTTGAGTTCAGAACTCAAATTACGTGTGAGTTATGTCAAGATAGTATTCTTGACGTGAGGGTTTGTATTCGTATTGAATACGTGATTGTGTAATTATTTGTTATACGTGATTATAATAAAGGTTCTACCTTTATGCTATTCTGGTCTTCCCTTCTTTCTCCCCGTTCGTCCTCAGTTCTGAACTCAGATCATTGACACCTTCTGAGTTGTAGACTCAGCACCGACATCTAGGAATTTACACTTGATATAAAGAAGGCAAGTTGATGTCATTGCACAAAGCGAATAGCTGTCGACAACATAGAATGAAATGATCCATCAAACAGTACATCCATACACATGATAGAAGGTACTAAAATGATTAGTCAAAGCGAATGATTGGGGACCTGGAGAGAAGCAAAATGTAAGATTAGTTCTCGACACTTAAACCGAAGATGACCATATATGTTGCAATCAGAAATCATATAATTTTGTTTGTAACTATACCCAGCTCAGCCTCAACTACAACAAAAAAATTGAACAAACGATAGATCCTATGAGGATATGATCCATGTATAATTATATACCAAAAATTACAGTAGTAAATTCTTCCATCAGAAGCGAGGTTAATGCACTTGAACTTCGAAAGAGATCAACAGTGAAAAGTTCAACAAGACAATGTTGAGATTGTGCTTGATCTCTAATTCTTTCATAATAGGGCATCCAACCAGTATAACATTCATTGCATCATTGTTGTGGAATTCAATCCTGACCAGACTCAAGCACTTTAAGGAAATCCAACTTATAGCACCCTCGGAACTTCAATTTCATCGCATGTAACAACAATTTATATTTTTCGCTTGTAGGGGAGGATTTCAGAAAATTTTACTTTGTCATGGTCCATTATGATTCAAGTTCTTTCAACAACCGATTAATCTCAAAACACAACCAAATGGCAAGATTACTAAGGTAGTCTTAGGATCTAAAAAGAGAACAAACTTGTGAATTGAAACCGAGTCATATAGTAGCAAAGATGTGTCAACAAAAGAAGGAAAAACTGAGAAATCTTGAAACCAGATATGACTTTTGTGGTTGGTTAGATCATTTATGTGGTTGATTATAAAGCGCGGTTTGCTTACTAATACAGCTAGAGTTTCAAGGGGTTTCTCGGATGATGAAGGGTGTGTCTTTTGTGGTACGCCTGAGTCGATTTTACATGTATTAAGGGATTGTGTTGCTGCTACTGGTTGGTGCAGAAACATTGTTCCAGCCCCTAATTAAGCATGAGTTTTTTTCTCCCGCTTAAAGAATAGGTTGATTATAATTTGCAGAAAACTAATCCTATTGGCCCAGGTTGTTCCCATTGTGATTTATTTGCTAGTGCCTGTCATAGACTCTGGTTATGGCGCAACTCCAGAATTTTTGAGGATCAATCGTTGGATGCTATTCCTCATTCCCTAATCCTTTGTCATGCTTCTTGGGTCCTAAATGCATATAAGAAAGTGACCGTCAATATGGGTTGTGATAAGAGAAAGGTAGTTGATTGGGTTAAATGGCACCCACCGGAGCTGGGTTTTGTTAAGATAAATGTGGATGGTGCTAGGAGGGTTACCGAAGGGCTTGCCCTTGCTGGCGGGGTGATCAAGGACCATTTGGGTCAATGAGGTGGTGGTTTTTGAAAAAATCTAGGTGATGTGGATGTCCTGGATGCTGAGTTGTGGAGTATTTACTTAGCTCTATGTTTAGCTTGGCAGGCTGGCTTCAGGAATGTGGTTGGTGAATCTAATTCTCCGGTGGCTGTCGAGCTTATATTGAAGGAATGGGAGAAATTCCACCCCTCAGCTAGCTTGATTGGTGCTTGTAAGAGTTGGTTACATAAAGAGTGGTCTGTGTTTGTTAAACATGTGTATAGGGAAGCTAGCTGACTTACTGATAGAGTTATAACTGTGCTATGAATAGTGTTATAGGTATACAGTTTTTTTTAGTCTCCCCCAAGGCTGTTGCTGATATTCAAACGTTGATTTTTGTTCATATAAATAAATAAGGTCTATATGACCTACTATATGACAAAAAAAAAATGACAAAGTAGGTACGACACCAGAGACCATACCAGCCCGACGTCAATTAAGGCAATAGAGACTGGGGGCCGATACTCTAAATATTTGGGATCACTTCGTCCACTAGAGAGCTATGTTCATCTTCAGAATTTTATACCAGGACGTTTTCTTTTTATGAGCCCGCCTCCGCCATGATGGGTAGCCATGTGAATTTCAAAGTTTGAGAAAAACGAGGTTTGAGGCATGGGCACGGGATTAGCAGAAAATGACTACATTTGAACAAAGGATTCAAAAGTTGAATAACAATAATAGATTATATAAACATAAATTTTGATGTTTAAATTTCGGTAAACTAATAAATATAGTATATTATATTGACATTGTTTTATCATATAATTTCTAATAAACAGCTAGTATAAAAAATATGAACAGTTTATAAACAATACTTGAACATATGATCGAAAAAATGAACAAATAATATATTATATTGACATAATTTTATTATAAAATTTCTTATGAACAAACAAGACTATGCCCAACCATCCATGTAGAAATCACACACAAAGCGGTTGGAATAAAGTCAGTCTAGTAAATCCTGCCGACCGACTAAAACTGTCAAAGTTTCAAATACTGGATTACAATGAAAGTTGGGTAGATCAGAATTATGTTATTTTTTCTCAAATGATTGTGCAACTCAAATATCTTCATGGCGCCATGGGTAAGGCACATAAGCAGACATTATATATTCACACTTCAATTCAATAGCCTCTACCAATTGTTTCTACATCCACAATAGTGGTATTATGCAACTAACGGGTTGGTTAAAGAAACATGTATACGAAAATTGCAACATGTCACATCAGTATAGTCAAAATCGAGAATACAATGGCAGCAACTGCCTGATCAGCTACGAGAACAAGAAATGAAGGTTCCGGTCAAGTGCGGCCATATGTCCTGAACCGAATCCTAAAGACATGGTTGATAGGTATCTGCCAAACAATATGAAATCGGGCAACTTATTCAAGCGGCAACCCGTGAATTGGATAGGGGTTGTCAGAAAAATGACTTTACCTCTCATGGAAGAAGATGACACGTCCGAAAGAAAAAGGGGGTTTTGGTTTAACAGATTTGCAATTGAAAAACTTAGCATTCCTGGCCAAGTGGAGATTTAGCTTTGCAAAAAATAAGTCCCCCCTATGGAAGCAAGTGGTCCGATCAATATATAGTACGAGGAGGGGTATCCACACCGGGAATGTGTGTGAGAATACAGCTAGGCCGAGAGGAATTTGGCACTTGATTTGCCTGGCCACGGAAGGTTGCTCGTCACTCAAAACCATCATGGATAGTAAAGTTAAAATTGTGCTGGGTGATGGAAGTGATATATCACTCTGGTATGATCGGTGGACACACGTGGGGAGTTTGAGGGAGGCATTCCCGCGTCTCTTTCAAATTAGCTTACAGCAGGACTGCATGGTTGCTCAGGTTAGAGAATGACAAAATGATGAATGGGTTTGGAGACTATCGTGGCGACGAACTTTGTTTGGTTACGAGGTGGAGCAGGAGACGTCATTATACGAGCTACTGCATGTCTCCTTGTCCCCGGTTGGTGCCCATGCTTGTGATGAGGCCATCTGGTCCAGCTCAGGTAAGTATACTATCTCCAAGGACATCATTTCCTCCTTGAATGATATAACTGTAGAAGAGCAGGGTACTAGGATTGAGATTGATTTGAAACCGTTGTGGAAAGGTTTGTGTGAGCATAGAGTGGAGTTAATGATATGGCTTCCACTTAGAAGAAGGCTAATGACTCGAGAGCTCCTATTTGAAAGAGATGTAATCCCTATCGGCCAAACTTGGTGCCCATGGTGTAAAAGAACAATGGAACAACTTGATCATGCGGTATTTCATTGCCCACTTATCGGGCGGATTTGGGAAGGTATCTTACAGTGGTGGAATGTCCCATTCACTTTCCAAAGGGGTGTAGCAGAAATATATATGGCCTGGTTCTCTTATCCGCTTGCCTTGAAGGCTCGACGGGTTTGGAAGTCTACTGTCTGTTATGGCGTTTATTACATTTGGCTGCATCGAAACAGTGTTGTCTTCCGGGGGGATACATGTGAGGTTAGCCGGATTATCACCCAAATAAAGTTGGGAGTATGGTGGTGGACTAAGACATGGTGGAAGGATTTCCCATTATCTTGTAACGCATATGTAGGAGTCACATCCGTGAAGGATTACTTGTAGGCGTTAGCTGCTGTTCTAGTTGTTTGGAGTTGTTTTCCTTTGTTGTAGTTGGTCCCCTAGGTTGTAATCGGATGTGGTGGGTACTCTTTTTCCTCTTCAAGCTTTTTCCCATTGGGTTTTGCTTGGAAAGGTTTTAACGAGGCCCAAAATCAAACCCATCCACCTGGTTCCCCATGTAATAATATATAAATGGCTATATGCCTAAATTATCACAAAAAAAAAACCTCCACATGGTTGTCCTATTTGGCAAGGAATCCGGACAACCATGACTCTCTTTGGACTCTTTGCCATTTGGTTTCTAGTATGGCTTATAATATAGTTGACTGTTACTATGTCTTTTCTTTTGTTGTGTTTATCTCCTTAGAGTTTATGTTTGTTGAGGAGAGAGCAAAGTTTCATGAGAACTTGTTATATAAAGACAGCTGGACCTTTTTGGTCGATAAGGTATGTTTATCATCATTAATGAAATATGATTTCGAAAAAATAAAAAAAGAAAGACAGTAGCAGCATCTAGGGAAGTGAGCGCAGATTAGCAGAATGGGAGAAATAGGAAGGAAATTGCACTGAATGGAGGAAAACCAGCCGAAAGGAATATATGGAGTCGGGCAAAACAGCCGCTCATGATAGTCTTTTTTTTTCTGCTAGATATATGTTGTTGAGCCAGCCGGAAGCAATATACTGAATCTGAATGGAGGAACCTGGTATATATAATTACAAACTGAAATGAACAAGTGTAAAAATGATCTCAAAATCTGATCAACTAAACTCTTAGAAACCCTTGAACTGGTTTAGCCGAGTAAATATGTACATGGATTAATGGAATTTCATCTACAGACCCTCAAAAACTTCAAACAACAGCAGTCCGGTCAGTTTTTACGTCGATTTATTCTCTCCAATGCACCCAGACGCACATCACTTGACTCTCCAACGGCGCCTCCCTCGGGTGCTTTCCGTTTTTTTGCAAGGCCTCCAAACACCGCAGAGGGCACATTTTTCTGGATGACCTCTACGGTATCTTGTTCATCCTCTGGATCACTTTCTTCAGGGAGTTCAATGTCCTCTAGTGTTGTCATGGAGGTCTTTTCGGCATCGCCATCTGCAGTGCCTACCAAACCTGCACTGACAAATCCAACAATCCTACTGTTGGCATCACTATTTTGGGAAAAAGCAGCGGCTACAGAAGGGGTCAGCTTTTTCTCAAGAGCAGCCATTTGGTCTACTCCCAGCCCAGCTTGTTTTAGGGCGTCTACTGTCTTCCCTGGGTTTAGGCTCTTGTCTTTTTGCATCAAATACTCGGGGAGAATATATTGAGTCTGAAAGGCAAAGAAAATGTGTCAGGGAATAAAATATGTACCGCGGAGAGGAGAATCAAGAAACTTTTTAGGTGCGGGTAGAGAAAGATGGTAAAGCATCATCCAATTTTCTAAGAGAAGGGAGGCAGCCTCAACATAAAATAATGACTAGTCTGAGGAATCTTAACAGATCAATTTGTCTACTCATTTTTATTCAATAGTCGAGTCATCCAGCTAGCTTTTATCGGTGCATCATCAAATACGTTGTGTTAAGATTTAGCATATCTAGTCAACTCCAACCTCCAGCGTGGTCCTCCATCTCTGACTGAGAACAGACATTTTGTAACTTACAACCACATAGAAGCTCTTAAAACCCATTATGACCAAAGACTACGCATACCAGAAGTCATTGCAATGCAACTCATAGGAGGACTAACCTGGCTAAAACTGGCAGCTATACTTCTCTTAATTCGGAGCATATCTCTGAATGTTTCCTCATTGCCATGCTGGACTTCAAATTCATGCCACTCAGACCAGAAATTGGGGTCTATCCTCGGATCTACAAGTGTGGATGCATACCTATATATTGCACGAGCACGGTCAATTTCCCCCAAGCTTTTCTCAAGCTTAGCAAACTCCAGACATAGAGTCTTCACATCCTTATCAGGGAGACCAAATTGTGTTGCCTGCACGTAAATCTCTCTTGTTCTTGGAAAACCAAAGATCTCCTTTGCCCTAGATATGTAGATTTTATACATATCAAGTTTTGCATTAGGAGGAACAGCCTTTGTAGCTCGATCATACACCTTCATTTCCCTGTCGATAGAACCATACTTTTCCTCTAGTTTAGCATACTGCAAATACAGGGACTTCGCACATTCAGCAGGTGCCTGAAACAATATACTTTAACTGTTAAGCTACCATCAAGCAAATGAACACAGTAAAAGCGTATGTCATGCTCGTGAGTTGTAATTCACATACCTTCTCAACTGCTTCCTCAAACAACTCTCTAGCTCTTTCCAGTTTTTTACCCCCATATCTCTCCACAAACTTCTTTAGATATGCGACCCTAATTTCCTTGTCATGAGGGTTCTTGAATATTTGTACACCTTTTTCATACACTTGGAAAGCTTCCTCAAAGCATTTATTTTCCTAAAAACAAAGTCAAGTGAACATTAACATTGAACTCTCAAAGGATGTAGGAAGATAATGTGAGACCATCAATTGCAAGAGAGTTATGGCATACCTCTAAAAGCAACGCATAATTTATAATAATTTGTGGTGTTGCTATACCAAGGTCCAATATCCTCTTATAAACAGCACGGGTAGACTCTAGAGAGCCAAGGCATTCCTCCAAATCAACATATAGCATCCATAACCTCAAAGATTTATACAGCTTGATCTGCACTGGTTTGTTTACATCAGTAGCGACTGTAGTTTAAAGAGTATAGTTAGTTGTTGATCCCAACGTGATACATATATAACACTGGCATTGTATATAAAAGCAAAACTAGAGAACAATTGTCTGGCTATATTTTATAATTATAGATTGGAAAGCTAACTAAAAATCACACTATACCTAAGGGTAGACACCCAGCTCCTACAGTAAGTCATCGCTAACAAGTCATAGCAACATTAAGATGACAAATGACATTCTCTAGCCTTTGGGACTATTGTTCAACCAAGTATTATCACTACCTTCGTAACTTTGAGATCATATTTTTTTTTTTTCATTCATCATCATGCAGAGCTTGTGCTCAATTTATCAACAAAAGAAAATTGCCTCAGTAAGGTTACCGTGGTTCAACCCCACTTTCCTCAGGATAGCGTTTTACAACAATACACTTGATTCTTTGTCAACACAAAACATGGGTATCCTACTTCTGCAGCACCCCCATACTGCAGGAATTCTACAAAATCCAGTTAGCTAACATCAGGATGAAAACATACTGCACGAATTTAATGTGTACCATCTCTTCCAGACACAACATAAAAGAAGCAAGGTAGATATACATCGATCTTGACATATTCCTATGTCTATAATGTTTTCTTTCCCTACTAACCTCCCCCACGGAGCAAAGAAAGTTTTTTTTTTTAACATCAAAAGCAATCTTTTTGAGCCAGGAGATCGGTTCACCCTCAGAGGCTCTAGTTAAAAATCATTTGGTAGAGTCCTCATTCTCCTTTTTACTATTTGCTATAATTGATCAACTAAGAGTCCGATTGAGTACTTATTGTATAACAATATTTTTAACACAAATTAAAATTTGAGATATGTCTAGTTTGAAGTATATCTATTGTTCATTAAAAGGTATGTTTCGAGAAAATAGACATGTTGGTTAAGAATAACTACTATTCATCCAATACAAAGTACTCAACGTGACTTAGAACCAAGCCTCGATCAACCAACAGTCAAACCTCCCTTGTTTCATGTTTTTTAGTATAATTATAATTTAATTTTGTATTAGAATGTGGAAATCTATTCTTGTTCCTTGTGGGTTTGACATTTGGTGCTTTAATTTACTCCTAAAACCTGTTGCAATCAATCAGTATACTTGCATATTTAAACAAGTTTTTACACTGATTTATGTTTGAGTATCTTGCATGAGCATCAGCAATTGGCAGTAATTTCTCTCTATTACTTATGTATGGATTAAAAGAGGAAGGCTATGGTAGATTTGAAGATTCTATAACCTGGTAGGATTTGTCTATCATATCCAAGGGGAGTTCAAGTTTACCAAGTCAGATGTCAAAATAATTGCAATTAATTAAGTATGTGATTCCATTTTCGAACTTAATGCCAAACAAAAGCATGAATGTAAGTCAGCCCTGTTCGCCTTGGTATATTAATAGCATATTGATGGCATATTTATAGCATATTAAGATGGTTCACGCCTAGGTTCTACACCGTCTTGCATTCTGCTTCATAATATACGGCTACACACCCCACAGCACAACTGAAACAAAACAACCACATGTATGCCAAAGCGAACAGGCAGTAATCAACCACTTGGAAGCATCAAAAGTTAAGCGACATCCAACAAGGGAAACCCCATAGAACTTACCTCTACGTTTTACCTCCACAGATGGTTCAGCTGTAGCACGACGCATAAGTTCCAATGCTCCTTTAATGTTTTTGTGTCTAAGCTCCATCTCAGCCCATTCACACCAAACACTAGCAAGATGATCAACCGTCTTATACCCTACTTGAACAGCCTTGTCAAAAATGACCTTAGCATTTTCAAGATCCTTGTAGTTCTCATACAGCTTAGCAAAAGCAATCCACAAAGTGTGAGGCTTACCCACTGCCTTCATAGGATCCACAGTTCGAACTGCCTCGGTATAAGTCAAAATCTGGCTTGAGGGATTCCCCTCAAAAAGCTTCACTCGCCTATGCCACTGCTCCACGTTATGGGGATTTTGCCTTAAAACAACACTGTTGGCCAACTCAGGTCTTCTATTTATTAGATTCTCCAATCTAGCTAACCGCAAATCTATATCATGATCATCATGCAACCAAAATCCCTGGGGTATCTTCTTCTCAAATTCATTCAGAGACAAATTCACATTCCTCCGGACATCCTCTTCATCATCCAAACCCTTATCCTCATCACTCAACAAATAGTCCATCTTATACGCCAACATACTTTCCTCAAACTGAGAGTAAGCATCAAAAATCACACTAAAATCTCTAACAGTCACCACAGTGGTCATCCCTTCCTCAAATATATCCCTAGCCTTCTCAGGTAGTTTTCGTCTGATATAGTAGTCAGCCAACGAAGTCCATAGCCTTCCAACCTCATCAGTAAACTTCTTGATTCCTCCCCTGATAATTGCATCCACATTCAACCCAGAGACCTCGGTGGAATGCTTAGTTAAAATATCGCAGAGCTCAAGCCAAAGCCTATGCTTCGTTTTCCCCTGAATCGAGAAGAACTTATCATCATTTAAAACCCAAGCTAACCTCTCAGCTGCCTCCTGCCAACGCTCCGAGTTCACCAGAAACTCTATGAAATCCTCGATGTGAGAAGGATCATACATCAAGTACCTCCTATAAATTCTCAAGGACGTTTCAATGGGTATTCCCTTCTGGCTCGCAAAAACCAGATAAAGTTCCCAGACTCTGTCATGCTGCGTCACAGGCAGCGCACAAAGGGCCCGATTGAAAGTTCTCCTGGCCCGAGTAACCAATTTCTGATCCGTCAGAGTCTGGAGGTACATGATCCAAATTCTGGGCATCTTGTGCATAGTTACTAGGGCTCTTTCGAAAGTATTGTTTAGGGTTTCATACTGTGAGTGGGTAACAGGTAAATTACGAACCAGCTCCAGGCGCTCCCGTAGGTAAGCGTTCCATAACTTATAGCTTCCAGGGAGAGCTTTCAGTGCTCGCTCATAGATAATGGCTCGCTTCTTCAAGGGGGATTCAGCGCGAGCAACTAGGTAGCGCCACCATAACCGGAGGCTAAATGTTTTCCTAAGAAGCTCTTCTTCATAGGGTAGATCTTCCACGCTTGGAAACAGGGATTGATCCGCCATCCTACAGGATTTTCAATCGGGAGCAAGAATAAGGGAATCGGAGGCGTGAAAACAAATTGAATTCGATATACTAGGTTACTGTTCACGGGTACAATTGAGGATATATATACGCGGAAGATTTGGTGATGGCGGGAAAATATCCGTCTGTAAACGACTCAATCCCCGATGTCATCAAATTTTATAGGGAAATTTCATGAAATGTCACTATAATTTGAGTTAATGCATAAATTGTCACTAAAAAAGAAAATCATGGAATGTCATTTTATTTTTATAAAAGTCTATGAAATGTTATTATAGTCATTGACTACTAGAAAAAATGACAAAAATATCTCTACTAGTTAATAAAATACTTTAAAAGTTTACAATATGCTCCTAAATGTTAAAAAATAAACCAAAATTTAAAAAAAAAATCAAAGTACTGTAAAAATATATAAAAAATTAAAAAACTGAAAATTGAAAAATTGAAAAAAAAAATATTAGAATATTATAAAATATTGAAAAAATAAATATTTCTGACATCTTTTAAAAATTTAAGTACCATAAAAAAATAATATAGAGTTTTGAACACATTAAATCAATATTTCTACTAATTAATACCATTTAAGTACCGTATATTTAAAAATATATGGTTTATATCAATTTAAATTATTTATTTAAAGTAAAACATTTATATTTTAAGACATTTGGATTTTAAAAAAAAATTCTATATTTCATATAACTTTATGACATAATATTTTGTAGATAGCAAAAGTATTATGTCATAAAGTTACTACAAAATAAAATTTAAAATTTAAAAATATTTTTATCAGTATTAGTTTAAAATATAATTTAATTTACTTTGAATAAATAATTCAAATTTATAGAAAAAAAAAGATAATTTAAAAATGAATGGTATAAATTATGGTACTTAATTGATACAAATTAGTAGAAAGATTGATATAAATTATGTTTTTAAAACTCTATATTTTGTTTAATGGTACTGAATAATTGAAAAACATCTAAAAAAATATTTACTATTTTTCAATTTTTAAAGATATTTTTTGTTATTTTTTTACAATTTTATAATTTATATATATTATATTTTCATATTTTTTTGAATTTTATTTGAATTTTAACACTCTAGGGCATATTGTGAACTTTAAAATTACTTTGTTGACTAGTAGGGGTGTTTTTATCATTTTTCCTTCTGGTCAACGACTATAGTGGTATTTCATGAACTTTTGCAAAAATATAGTGGCATTTCGTGACTTTTTTGTTTTTAGTGCATAGCATGAATTAGCCAAAAATGGCATTTCATGAAATTTCCCAATTTTATATATGAAATGTCAATATATTTTGGCTAATTCATAAAATGCTCTGAAATAAAAATAAAGTTAGAAAAAGTCACTATATTTCATCATGTCTTGGCTACACCCACATGTAGCCAAAGATAGCTACATTACATGTACATGTAGTGGACTAAACATGTACGATACACCTTTAAAACATATACATTGTTTATATAACAAATTAATATTGTACACAAAAATAGTACTTTTAGTATAATTCTTTATTGTACATGTCTTCCTTATTCATTATACATGTTTTCATTGTTGTTTGTACAATAAATGTAGCTATCATTGGCTACATGTTCATTGTTGATTGTATAATAAATGTAGTTATCTTTGGCTACATGTTCATTGTCACAAATGATATATATAATATTGGACATCTTCAATCTTCAAGCATCTTTGTTTGAACTACATGTGTTGCTGAAGATGGAGTCCATCTACGCAAGGAGTCCATCTGAAGAAAACCAAAGCAGTGTCGACAAATCTAAGGAAGGAGTCAAAGGGTTAGTCATACATTGATGGACTCCTTCAACCAATGGCCATCATTTGTTAGTTGCGAGATTTAAGGAACGTGAGACTTCAGACAGCCATGGTCGTTATTAAGCACTCGTGGGCTGCAATTTTTGTAGCCAGTACACCGATTAACAAGGCTCAACGTGTCAAGACCGAAACTTTAGGAGAAGAACGTTGTCACCTAAGAATGTGGAAACAAACTTCTACAACATCACTATTAGGAGCTGCTATAAATAGAGGAATTACTTTCATTCTCATTAGGCTTTCAGAGATCAATTTTTCATACAAAAGAGTGAGAGAACTTTGCTTTGTAATTGAGAGAGATAAGTACTAACTGTTAGCTCAAATTAGTTTGTGCTTAATCGATAGTCCTTCTAGAGAGTTCCTAGTTTCACTACAGTTATCATTGTTCTGAATTGAGATTATGTAGGACATGTGGTGAGTGAGGTTCTGCTAAGTAGATCCCTTCTACTTAGTAGGCAGTGTAAGCTCTTGTTTTAAAGATCATTAATAAAGAGATTTATGTTGTGTATTTCTCTGTGTCGATTAAGTGCTTCCATCTCTTAGTCCCAATTAAGTTAAAGTACTCACACCTTAAAGTACTCTGAGTCAGCAACGATCCTACAATCTCAAGCCTTGTTGTATTAAAATATTCATAAGTTGTATTGTTATCCTTCCCACACATAGATGAACATAACTTTATAGCAAGTCCAGCACACAAAAATGAAGAAAAAAAATTAATACCCCACTTTGACAAAAAACTAAATCATCCATAACACAAAAACGATCAAGTCTTCATGTGGAGCTCCATGCACTTCCAAACACATGTACAACCTTGAACATCTATCAAAAGATTTGTATGGTAGGCATTTCTTTGTTTAAAGCTTCCATAATGGTATAATCACTAAAACTACAAGATAAACATGAAATTTATTAGTTTTAAGTTAAATTAGTGACCATTTTAATGGATCAAAAACAACCAAGCAAAACAGATAGGAAAATACATCAATATCTTTTTGGGTCAAAAATCTCAACCCGGACTTGGCTTTTTACGGGTCGGTTTCAGGTTGGGTTTCGGGTTCAGGTCAAGATTGACATCCCTAGCTAGGGGTAGTCGTGGGTTTTATACTGTTATATCTACAGTGAACGCTCTTTTAATTCCTTGATAAACTATTTTTTTATGTTTGAATGTTATAACATTATTGTTTCTTATTGTATAATACTTGTTCATCTGTTTTTTAAATGTAACATTTATGTCTACATTACTTGTCTTATGCCTTTGATTTTTGTTTAGGCTAATTAATCATAATAAACTATATCATTTTTGTGTATGTAAATAGGATGTCAATTCCTGTTGTAATACATGTGAACCATGTGTGCACAATTACACAATACAGCGGATGGTCAGCGCGGTCCTGGTTGGGCAGTGATCAATGCAGACATTCAATATCCAACAACCATAAATCACTTGAAATCAATAGTAAACCGCGTAGTGCATTCACATTTTTATAACCTTGGGCTTCACGTGTATTTCATGGTGTACCTTAGGATGGATCCACATGTGTACAACTACATGCATACCGATATTCAAGCTGATCCAGATGTGTTGTAAATGATCCAAAACTACTTGGAAACAACTCTAACCTGTGGTTACGTCTCTGACGGTACATAGCTTCATAATGTGAAGCACCAAGATCGTGCAAACCTCGCCACATAGGTATCAACTCTGGAACTGGGCAATCACTGACTATCTCTACTCGTACGAAGTAGCTTTACTGGCTTACCATTGCAACATAGACCTTGGCTGTCGGGTGCATCATACCATGATCATCTCATAGCGGCCGGACCATCAAGCCACCCACCATAAAGCCAACGCTAGGTGCGAAGCTGATGATAACTATATTGTAGACCATGCAAAGAATCAGACCCAGATCCAGAAATTCATCCAATATGCAAATGGTGCAAATGGATTGCCAAACCAGTCCAGACGTGCATACTGTCTGTCGTACCAATCATTTGCCACTCGCTTCATCCACCACTCTGATCTTGTGGTCAAATCCTCCATACATGCCTGGCTCACCATTTTCCACTGAGTGTCATCGATGTATACCCAATCCGTGATAGCTCAAAAGCCATAGTTTCCACCCCCTCTATTTCTTTGTAAACCGAAAAAAATTGCAGCAATTCAGGATGGAACTCCCGCTAGTACGGAGATAGTGAAAAGGGTTTGAATGTGTGATAGAGCACCGAAGACCATCGATTTGATTGACTCTCATGCATTGTCGGCCCTTCTCCAGTTTGACTTAGCCTACAACCCTGTTGTGTCATAGTGCTAGAAGGTGAATAATTCCCCTGTTATAAGGCGGGACACCTCCGACAGTAGCCGACACCATATAGGGTGATCCGACCAATGATCTATCGACTCGTTGGACTTCTCAAATACCTTGTGCGGACCTGATCTTATTCATCCACTCGTGATCACAACGTGCGACCAAGAACCACTTCGATTTCCCACCAATAATTAATAACCC